>CAUYLG010074462.1:0-113988 GCA_963573385.1 Cacajao melanocephalus | reverse complement strand
TTCCGGTTGTTTGTGGGCCACCCGGTGTTTTGTTGGCTTTCAACACCCCCCCCTGAAATTTTTGTTTTTTTTTTAAATACGTATTTATTAGAAAGTGCAACCCCCCCCCCCCCCCCCCCCGCAAAAAAAAAAAAAAAAACTTGTTAAGCACAGTGAGGGTACTATCAACAAAATTCACACTGGGAAGCTCTCTTAAGACTAGTTGCTTTTTTCTTTTTTTTTCCACCTTCCCCAACTGAAAGTTCTAAGAATTGTAAGAAACTGAAGTAAAGAGAAAGGCATGGTAGGTGAAAGGAGACAAGAAGTTTACAAGTCAAGGAATAACATACTTACAAAGCAATTGGGAAATGTGTATGAACACTGGCTTTATATTAAGGAGTTACTAATTTTTAATTTTCTATGACGTTGGATGTTTTGTTGTCTTTTTTTTCTTGAGGCACAGAGCTTCTATAAAGTTACAGCTCTAGATTTGCATTGTCATTGGTGTTCTCTCCTCCCCTCTCCTTTTTTTCCTTTTTATTTTTTTAAAAACCTCTTTTTACAAGCTATGCAAATCCTATTTTCTACCCTACCGCTTGGTGTCAATCCATGAACTCGCTTCTTGTTTTGTTGCTGTTACCTTTAGGAGATGAGCTATCCAGCCATCTCCCGGTTCCTTCTTCCTTCTGTTCCACCTATGATATGGGTTACTGTTTTGAATTTTTATTGCATGTCTCACCCAGTACGATGTTTATCTTAGTTTTGAGTTTAGCCATATCTTGTAAATAATTTCCCTTTATATTTGTGCAAAAGATTGGTGCAAAAGTAATATTTCACACCATTATTAAGTGTTTGGAGTAGGAGGATCCTTATTGGAAGTCTTTATCTTCATTTCTACCTATCTTAGTCTTGGTTTTTGAATCCCAGCTTATGTAATCTGGGTAGTATTCATAGTGTATCCTGAGTGCTCTAGTTCAGTGATCTATTCCTTTGCTTTGCAAAAATCTGTCTTTTAATTTTGTTGAATATTATTCAGCTCTACAGAACACATCTGATTTTAGCATCACACTGATTTATGATTATATAATAATTAGAATCTTTAAGCCTTGAAATGCAATTCTTGCTTTTGCTGCCTGATCTCACTCATCCTGTGTTTCTTCATTCTGTTTTGGAGTTGTTATTCCCACTCAGGCAGATAGATTTTTTTTTTCCATTTTTGAGTTTGGACTGGTATGCATTGTTGTCTGAACTGTTTTTGCTTGTTGTCTCCAACTTGAAAATCAAATATTCAATGTTTTTAATTCGTTCTTGAAAACCCTGCTGCTAATTTAAAAGCAATTAAATGAAAGCATATTTCCATTAATTTTAGTAGGGAATTATGATGCGGTATTTCATCCCTAACAGTTTTCACATGTAGGTAAATACTAATCTAACAGTGAAGACAGATTTGTGTAGATATATACAAGTTGAAAGTAAATACACCTTATACATAAAATGTAATGTAATATAATGAAGGCTAATTGTATTTGCCAGAGGAGAAAGAAAACTTGATAGTGGATGGTGGTGTAGTTGGTAGGGTGTCACTTTTTAGAAAGTCTGTTACTTCTGCACTGTTTTTTCACCACTTCAAACTTTCTGGAGTTCAGAATTATCTTGCATTCAGTCTGCACTTAAGTTGTCTGCATGGAAAAGCATTACTAGGGCAATAACAGATAAACACAAGTTGTTTAAAACATGGGAAATAGAATGCAGGCAGAAAAGGCAGAGTGTAGGAGCTGGAAGCTCATCGACTTTCTTGCTCTGCATCTGTACACAAAGCATATCTAGGTTCGTCCAGTATACTGTATGTACAGTATATATCTGTTCCATGTGATATATGCTGAGGGGAAATAATTATGTTGAATTAAACATTGAGTGGATCTTTGTCTGAAATCATAAATGTTGAAATTTCACCCCATAGAATATTTTTGTGTTGTGTGTGTTTAGGTAAACAGTCACTAATTACCAGAAATGGTAATTGCTTGAGAAGTGGTAATTTTCAAGAACCATTTTGATGAAAACTAGTTAAATGAACAGCTCATTATGTGGGGAAGTCTGTAGACTTAACGTGTGGATCCCAGCTTGTCTGAAGTAGTTGTCAGAATTTCTGCTATTTTAACCAGGTAACTGAAAGAGTAACACAGGATAATAAAAATCTTATTTTCTAAAACCTTTAGTTGGTTTGCCCTTTGTTCTCATCTTTGTATTCAACACATTTGTATAAACTGGCAAGCTTATCTTTATCTAAGTAACTGATTAAAATGTTATTAAAGTCAGGCTAAGCACAGTTTTTTGATACATTGTTAATATACTTTCTAAGCCATTAATTGGCAATTTTGGGATATTATTGCTTAACCTTTTAAATCTCCAATTTAGCCATGTTCAGGATTTATCAATCTTGTCTCCAAGGATAGCTTGTTTACTTTATTGAGTGTTCTGCCAAAATCAGACATTCCATAATATGTATTGGTTTTCCTGATTTAGTAACCCTTTTATTTAAAAAGGTATTGGAGTGATTTTCTCTGTCGTTTTCTTTTAATGGTGACTGGTTTATAGTGGATGGCTTTTGATGTGCCTAAATTTTTTAGTTAGTAACATTGTCTGGATTTACCTAAAATAAATTCATCAATTTTAATTTGATTACTTTCTGCTGTTTTTAGTACATGATATTTAATAGCTTTTACTTTTTTCCCTCTAACTCTTTAGGCATCTTCTAATAGTGAGGAAAGCAGAAGCCTTTCATGGAACTTGAAATGTAGGATCATGGTAGCTTTGTCTGATGAAGGCAACATACATCTATCTTTGCATGGCTGTTGAGGTGGTTGGGTTATAAAGACGGTTTCTAAGGATGGCCATAGTATAGGAGCCTCTACTTGTGGCCATATTTCAGGTTCTGATAACTGATCAGCTTTCACACTCTTACCTGATACTTCCGTTGTCTGGAAGGCGGTCTTTGCAATCACAAATTTTGAAGGTTCCTGGTATGCAGTGTTTTAATTATGTTAATTACATAATTTACATACTTAAACCAGCTTTCAGTTGGTGAAATCACAAGGACTACTTTTTCTTGGAGTTAGCTCCCTGAGATGATGCTTAGCATTGGTTCTGTCACTATTTTTTTGCTTAAGTCTCCCTAAGGTTCTTAGTGGTTCTCTTGACTATTTATTTTGCTTAGGTTTTCTATTATTGAGAGTGATGGCAAAAGAATAGAGCCTTTTTTTTTTTTTTTGAAGAACTTTCTTCTTTTTTTGGCTACTGTAGACTTAAACTTTAATATATCAAAGCTATACTTATTTCCAATTCAAGGTAATTATATCTGTACTTTTTGATGTTTCTTCTGTCACAGACTCTTTTCGCAGCTTCAGAAACAGAACATTATAATTAAGTCCATATCATGAGAAAACATCCTGGATTTTGTGTTTCAGAGTACTAGTGAACACAAATAGGACAATATATACTGTATATATGAAGGATTATTTTGAAAAAAATCCAAAGGGAAGAACTCAAAAGGATTACCTATATAAAGTTAGTTATGTTAAGAGAAGTAAATATTTGACAACACTGTACATTGGGCTCTGTGTTGGGCTCCCAGGTAGATGGGAGAACGTACATTTGAAAAGCGGAGTTACTCATTTGACTTAAACTTTGAGTAGTATAAAACTGAACCTTGCATAATAAATGAGTAAAAATCTTCAGTGAATGTTTTCTTAAGCCATAGTTCTTAAGGTACAATTTCACAGAATGATAAACACATAAGATTGTGAATGTATTAAAGCAAATGCCTCTTAACTTCAGTGAATCAGAATGAGAACATTTCTTAATTTTATTGGATTCTTCATTTGTACTTGTTTTTAGAATATGTGTAAGATTTGCTGTTTATTCACAATTTTGCTGTTTATATGGATGTCAGATGTCTTTGCTTTTTCTTAAATAGCAATGATAGGAATTTCCTTTTGGAATATGAACATTAAAATTGAAGTGTAGAAAGGCCTGCATGGTGGCTCATGCCTGTAATCCCAGCACTTCAGGAGGCTGAGGTGGGCAGATCCCTTAGGTCAGGAGTTTGAGAACAGCTTGGCTAACATGGTGAAATTTCATCTCTACTAAAAATATAAAGATTAGCTGGGCATGGTGGTGGGCACCTGTAATCCCAGCTACTGAGGAGGCTGAGGCCAGAGAATCACTTGAGCCCTGGAGGTAGAGGTTGCAGTGAGCCAAGATTGTGTCACTGCACTCCAGTCTAGGCGACAGTCAGACCCTGGTTAAAAAAAAAGTAGAAATGTAGGTTGTAGAAGTGTAAGGTCAGCTGTAATCCCTAATGAAAGAATATTGGTTTCTCCATCAGTCATACTCTGGTTGGCAAGAGATACTGTTCATTTAAAAAAAAATTACTTTTTGGATTAGCAAATTTCATTTAAAGTCTGAATTTCTACTTATTATTTACTAATGTTAATCAGTTTTGTGAGTTGCATAGCTGACACACTTAACACTGCTTCTGAAAACTAATATTCCAGTGTTCAGCAGGGTATACAATTCTGTGGTAATGAATGGTTATTGTTTCTATGGAGATTTTTATTACATTATCCTTTGCCTTCTATTTGTAAGTACTGTATAAGTCTAAATTCCTTTATAGGGTGGTCTTTTCTGTGTTGCTTTCAAGACTTGCTTGAATTACACAACATTACTACAAATATGTTAAAATATCTTTTATTCTGTTCAAAGTTTGTTGCCTTTCCTGAATTGGAAGATTCATAGCTTTCAATAGTTATTGAAAATTCTCAGACACTATGTTCCCTTGTTCTTTCCTCTTCTTGAATTCCCATTTGATTTATTGGACATTCTCATTATATCCTTTATGTCTGTTAGTTTTGCTTTTATATTTTCCCTTACGTATCATTTTTTTGTGATACATTGTCAGTTTTTTGTCAAGTTTGTTTTGTTTGATAATTTAACTTTGTGTAGTTATCAGGCCATTTAGCTTTTAATTTCTGGTTGTGTGTCTCTGTGTTTATAGTATGTATGCACACAGATAATTTATAAAGTACGGGTTCTAATTTTTCTGTTTTTTAAATGAGTGTTTTCTGTGTGTCTGATTTCTTTTACAACTCTAATGGCTGAAATTTTTGTTTTAATTGTCTCTCATATTCTGTTATCAGTTCGTTAAGATATACTCCCTGTTGGTATGTGCTACTCTTGTTCATTTTGACTGGAAGTTCACCTTTGGCAGGAGTATATATGCAAATACTATACTGTGCAGACTAGACTGGGTAGAGGTAGTTATTTTCCAGAGAGATTTTTCCATCCTAAGTGTTTTTCCTGAGTCCAAGGGCTTTCGTGGCCCTTGAGCCAATTTTTTCTTCTTTTTGTTAAGATGGAGTCTTACTCTGTCGCCCAGGCTAGAGTGCAGTGACGCAATCTCAGCTCTCTGCCAACCTCTGCCGCATGGGGTCAAGCTGTTCTGCCTCAGCCTCCAGAGGAGCTGGAATTAAAGGGGCCCTCCACCACGCCAAGCTAATATTTTTGTATTTTTAGTAGAGATGGGATTTCGCCATGTTAGCCAGGCTGTTCTCGAACTCCGGATCTCAGGTGATCCTTGAGCCATTTTTATTTTAATCTTTGTGGTAATATTTGTGGTAGGAAGGGGGCAAGAGGGGTGTTCTGGATAGGCAGAGACTGTAGGTGCAAATACCAGAATTCATGGTTGTAAAATCTTAATGGAGACTTCTGTCTTTTGGAAAAGCAAACAAGCTTTCTCTTCTTGTGTCTTTTTCTCATTTGTGAGCATTGCTTATTAAATCTACTTTTTTAATATTACTGATTTGAAATGGCACTGTGATAATATACCAGACTTTTTGTATGTATTTGGGCTATTTTGCATTTATTTGGCTGTTCTTCGACAAGGTTTGAAAATTACTGTTTTCATAAGCAGAACTTTCAGTAGTCATTTTTGATAGTATTTCATGTTCTCATTTACACATCATGTTTAGTTTGTGAGTTGTTTTAGGTATCATGTCTTTTCTGGGGATAAGCAAGTATAAAACATTTATCTTGCTTATCCCCAGAAAAGACATGATACCTAAAGCATTTAGTCATATTATTACTTACATTGTTGAGTGACCTAAGGTGATAACACCTAAAAGTTATTTTATTAATATTTTATTAATTAGCCTATTACGTTCAACTTTAATACCTAGCTAAACTTTTCCAAAGATTGATAAATTTTTGTGAATGACAAATTTTGAGGTAGGTTTTTCTATTTGCTGGTAAATTAAATTTAAATTTAACTGATTATTAAGACTACCTTGTGGTAGTGGGGTTGGACAGATTTGTTAAGGTTAGGGTAAAGATATGACCACTGGGAGACGTTATAGGGTGATGTCATTTTGGATCAAAACTAAAAAGAACTAACAGAAATAAAAGGGGCTTATGGGAGGTGTTCATCCCTGCTTTTCAAGCATAGGCTCAATGCCCATCCAGCTGGGTATAATCTCTGAGTGGCTAGTTGGATTAGATGGCCCTTTCTAACTCAGAAATCTTGTAAAAGGAAAAGTAGGTCAAGATGATAGATTTTAAGGGAAGGAAAGCTTTTGTACATGGTGCAGCTGTTTTACAATTACATTATTGGTGTGAATTTCATGTTGTGTTAATTTTTGAACAGTTTTGGTGACTTATCTTCTTTTGTCTTTGAAAAGTGATTTTATGTGTGGATTTGAAAGACTGGGTATTAAAGCTTTCAGTTTGTCTAACTATAAATTAGATTTCTTTACAGAATAAACCTTTAACCAGATTATTTCCTATGGAAGTGTTTTTAAATGAGCAATGCCTTTTCCTGAGAAAATGGGCTGGTTTGAGTGTGATGAGTAAGCAAAAGTCTAAAAGATAATTTCAGCAGTTAACCAGCTCTGCAATTTCTTTTTAGTTTCTTGGAAAAGGTGTTCAAATGGATTTATCTGTTCTCATATTAAAGGGAAAAAAGTTTGCTTAAAAAATAGAAGTTTCATTTGTTGTGACATGTTACCTAATGGAGAAATTAAATTTCGTTACTCATTTCTAGCATTAGTTGTTTTCATTTCAGATTGGGGTAGTAGTACTTTAGAATGGGTATTGATGAATAAGGGTGTGTTAATAAGATGTGAGTCATAGAAATAACTGTGTTGCAGTTTAAAAGGAGAAATTGTACCATAGCTTTGAAATTTTAGTGTTGCCTATAAAGTTAATTTTAGAAGAGATATTGTAAATGGGGTTCCCATGTTGGGGAATTCAATGTTTGGATTTACTAGTTGTGTTTTGCTTACTTTGAATGTTTTTCCTCTTATTTTAAAAGATAATTATGTAATTGTATTATGCATTCTGGGGCCATTATACTTTTGTGTAGTGACTGATTAGGACAGTAGGAATTTAGACGAGTTTTTGCGTTTTGATGGCTGTTTCAGGAAATGATTAATGCTTTGTCTATTTTCTCATTGCATTTTTTGTCTTTTTAAATCGATTTGTAGAATCATTTATTTTTAAAAATTCTTACTACAAATGGAATATACTTACAAACATTTAAACGTAAAACTATATAAAATAAGTCTCTCAATTTTCTTGTGTTTTCAAGTACTTTATATATATTTTTTCTTTTTTTTTTTTTTTCTAGATAGGGTTTAACTTTGTCACCCAGGCTGGAGTGCAGTGGCATGATCTTGGCTCACTGCAACCTTTGCCTCCTGGGTTCAAGTGATTCTCATTGCCTCAGCCTCCTGAGTTGCTGTGATTACAGATGCGCACCACCACACCCAGCTAAGTTTTGTATTTTTGGTAGACACAGCATTTTACCATGTTGGCCAGGCTGGTCTTGCCCTCCTGCCTCAAGTGATCCACCCACTGTGGCCTCTGAAGGTGCTGGGATTACAGGTGTGAGTCACCATGCCTGGCCCTCAGTACTTTATATTTTTTTATGTTTGAAACTGTGTTTGGATGTTTTTATTTGATCTGAATGATACAGCCTTCTACTGAATTGAAATAACTTACTGTAAACTAAATTTTTGTATTATTTGGATTTGTTTTAGATTTTGAGTTCAATTATTGTCTATTTTCTTATCTTTATCACACTGCAGTATGTTGCTGCCTTGCTATATGAGTTGAAACCATTTACTGTCTCATAGAATTCTTTGCATGTGTATGTACATAGAGAATAAATGCTTTGGAATTTTAGGAGGAGAGCTGGCTGTAGACATGCTCCTTGAGCTGGAAGAGTAGAACCACATCGAGGCTCAAGTTAGGTTTTGTGCTCTAGTTAGGTTTGTAGATACTATATACTTCCTTTCTCAGCAAGATTATAAATTCATTTAAAGTCAGCAAATTTATTTGTGAATACTGTCAAATATCCTGCATTCAAAAATTTAAGTGGAACATTAAAATTAATGAAGCAAGAATGAAAAAATTAGTAATTATAATGTGTTTTATAAGACCTTATAAGACCTTCAACACTGTCTTTTTTTTTTTTTTTTTTTTTTTTTTTATACGGTGTCTCCCTGTGTTGCCCAGGCTTGAGTGCAGTGGTGAATCATAGCTTATCTTAAGCTCCTGTGCTCAAGCCATCCTTCTGCCTTATTCTCTCAAGCAGCTGGGACTACAGGTACATGCCACCACGTCCAGCTTATTTTTTTATTATTTGTAGAGACAGCGTTCTGCTGTGTTACGCAGGATGGTCTTGAACTCCTAATCTCAAGCAGTTCTTTCTCCTTGGCCTCCCAAAGTACTAGGATTATAGGCGTCAGCCACTGTGCCTGGCCACCATCTTTTTTACCCTTATTCTCAGCTAATGTCATTGCTTTTCATTTCATAAAGAGAATAGTAGCATTAGGAACAGAATTTTCACAAACGTCTATACCATCTACCTCCTTTTCCTGTGTCTGCGTTTATATTCTTCCTTGTTTCTACAGATGAACTGGCTGTGCTACCATCTAAGGCCACTCTTATTTACTTGTATACTGAATTCTGTTCTTTCTTGCTGTTTGAAAACATTGCCTCTCACTCCTGCATCATTAGTCTTTCCCTTTTTTACTGGATCTTTTTTTTTTTTGTCAGCATATTATCATGCTGTAATTTCTCCCATCATTAAAAACCAAACTCTGAACCTCATATTCTCCTCCAGGTTCATCTTATTTCTCTGCATACCTTCACAGGAAAGCTGCTCCAAAGAGTTGTCCACACTTGCTAGAGTTCTAACTTTTTATTTCCCAAATGGTGAGGCAACTGGAAGAGTTCTTCTGACTTTTAAATTCATTTCAATCAGGTTTTGATCACCACTACTCCACTGCTTTGGTCGAAGTCACCAGTAACATCTATGTTGCTAAATTCAGAAGTCAATTACTAGTTTTTATTGTATTTTACTTACCAACCCCATTTGACAAAATTGATCCATCTCTCCTCCTTAACAGACATTTATCTAGTGCCCAGGACAGCACACACCTGGTTTTCTTTCTACCTCTACTCAGTCTCCCTTGAGAGTTCTTCATCTTCCTGTTGAATCTCAGTACCGATTTGGGATTTTATCTAAGTTTATGGCTTTAGATATAGTCCATTTGCTGAGTACTTGCTGAATACTTCCAAATTTATATCTCCAGCCTTCACTTCTCATGTGACCACTCTTATTTAGCTGTCTACTGGACATCTCCACTTAGATATCTAACTGCTTGTCCTCAACCTTAACCATGTCCCAGCTACGTTTCTTGTGTCTCAGAAAAGGGCAGCTCCTTTGTTTTTGGCCTAGTCTAAAAGCTTTGGAATTGCCTTTGCTTATTCATTCATACCCCACATCCAGTCCATCAGCAAATCATCTTGGCTCTACGTTTATAAAGTATGAAAAATTTGACCACCTCACCTGCTACCATCATT
This sequence comes from Cacajao melanocephalus, assembly GCA_963573385.1. Lineage (NCBI taxonomy): Eukaryota > Metazoa > Chordata > Mammalia > Primates > Pitheciidae > Cacajao > Cacajao melanocephalus. Next base: position 104,088 of record CAUYLG010074462.1, on the reverse strand, counting down.
TCTAAATTATTTCAGTTGTCTCCTAACAGTTTTCCCTGCTTTCACTTTCTCTCTACACCCTTCCCTACTCAGACCCCTCCAGTAGTTTTCCCGTGTTACTGGGGAGTGCTAGCCACAATCCTTTTCCTGTAAGAAACTACATGAATTGTTAATCACAGCCCCGTCCCTTTCAAATTCTTTCTTTGACCTTGTCAGTTTATCCTTTTGTTCATTCTACCTGAACCACATTGTCTTTACTGCTGTTGCTCAAATATAGCAGGTTTGTTATGGTCTCATGATCTGTGTGCTTGCTCTTCCCTCATTCACTCTGTTTTCTCTTCACTTAGGTACAGATAGCGACATGGCTCTTTCACTTATTTCAGGTCTTTATTGAGATGTCATTTTTTAAAAAGTGAAATCCTCACTGACCATTCTACCCTGAATTTTATTTTATTTTTATATTTATTTATTTATTTTTGAGACGGAGTCTTGCTCTGTCGCTCAGGCTGGAGTGCAGTGGCGCAATTTTGGCTCTCTGCAACATCTGTCTACGGGTTCAAGTGATTCTCCTGCCTCAGCCTCCCAAGTAGCTGGGACTACAGGCGTGTGCTACCATGCCCGACTAATTTTTTGTGTTTTTAGTAGAGAGAGGGTTTTACAGTGTTAGCCAGGTTGGTCTTGGTCTCCTGACCTTGTGATCTGCCCGCCTAGGCCTCCCAAAGTGCTCAGATTACAGGTGTGAGCCACAGCACCAGCCTCTACTCTAAATTTTAACCATTAGGAGTTCGAGACCAGTCTGGGCAACATGGCAAAACTCCATCTCTATATTAAATAATTTTTAAAAATTAAATAAATAAAATTTAACGACTGTCCACTTTCCTTCTTCCTGTGCTCCCTATTTCTCTTCCCTGTTTATCACCATTCTTGCTACTTATTACCCTTTTATATACTGCATACTAGTTGTTGGTCTGTCTTAATACTTAGTAGAATGTTAGCTCTGTAATTGCAGGGTTTGTGGCCCTTTTACTGTTGTCTACTCAGAATGTCCTAGAACAGTCCTGACATGGTCAGCGCTAAATAATGAATAATAAAGACTATTCTGGAAGAAAGTTGAAATGACATATTCATAGGTTTGATTTAAGCTGGGTTTTGAAGTATAGGTGGAGATTTCATACAAAGGACTAGGCAAAGATTTTTAGATTTGATTGCGGGGATAAGGTGAAATGCTTTAAATTGAACTTTAGAAAGTGGTTCCTTTGGTTGCCTGATTTAAAATCCATAGTAGCCTCTTACTGCTGATTTTTCCCATTTGGTTGACTGCTGATCTTTTCTAGCTGGTTGTCCCTTATTTTCTTCCAAATCTAATATAAAACTCTCTGATAGGAACCTATTCCTGTATTCTTGTTCTTAGCAAGGGGTTTCCTCATTTATGGAACCTTACAAGCATGACATGTGGGACTTGTCTTAGAGTCCTCACTTATTTTCAGATAGTTGCATTTTTTTGTTAGTTGTTCCACCCAAGTATTTGTCTGTGTTGAAATTGGTTTACTTTCATCAGATCTCCTTAACTACTGAAAGTCGTTTTAATTGGTCTCCTTGCAATTATTTTTAACCTATCCATTGGGTTTTAAATTATGTTTTTTATTTATAGATCTGCCTAGTCACTTTTGATAGTTTCTGTTCTTTGCTCATTTTCGAGATTTCTTCTTCTCTATGTATGTTATTAATAGAATCAGTGTCTGAATTCTGATATCTTAAATCTTTGAGGATCTAATTCTTTAGCTTGTTTCTGCTGCCTCTTGCTCGTGATGGCTTATAGCATGTTCTCTCATTTTGTATTGTGGGCTCATATCTGGATAATAATTTTTTAAAACCTTAAGGAGCCTGGCTCGGGGAAGGATTCCACCAAAGAGGTTATGCATTTGCTTTTGCCATGGGTACTCTGGGCACTACCAACTTGGGGCCACTTAAATTTTTTGGCTGGCATATCCAAGATCATGCAAGTAGTTTGGACCCTAAAGCTATGCGAGAAGAAAGAAACTCATGGTTAAAAATGTTTAAGACTCTGAGCGAAGGCAGAATTGGGACTAAAATCCAAGACTCTTGCCTTCCATTTTACTGCCTCATTATGTTGCTATTCACTAATCTTAAAATAATTTGCTTTTGCTCAGGATGTATCTGTAGTAGTTGATAACACATACTACAGGTTATCAACTACCTCAACTGCATGATGCCTAATCTTTAATTTTAGCAGGAGGAGTTCTTTGTAGCCAAATCTTCTTCGGAATGGAAATCTGATTAAATGATACTTGGCTGCCAGTAATAAACTTTTTATCACTGTAGAGTGCTTACCATAAATCATTTTTCTTAAAAAAAGATTAACTTGTCTGTTAAAAAAACAAGATAGTATTGTGGCTTTAAAGAAAGGGAAACGTGATATGAAGAGTGGCATGTTTGGAATGCCAAGTATTTAGATTCAGTGATCAGATTACAGACAGATTCAGTGTGATCAGATGACAGATAGTTTTTTTTTTTAACTTATGAACATTATTTTTACAAATAACCTGCAATAATAGCTTTCAGCTTAGGCCTCACAGCTACTTTTGTAATATTTTAACTGTATTCAGATAATCAAATAAAGCTCTTAAAGGCTACTCTGGGAGCCTGTATATCTTAAAGGTGTATTCATTTAGTTGTCCAGACATTGATTTATACAGGAACTTTTAGGAAATTATGCATTCCTATGTTGAAAACTACTTCTCTCTCAACTTACTGTTTTTGTTTTTTTCAAATGTGTCTGCTTGTTTTGTATGTTTTTTTGGTATACATCAGTGGAAAAAGACTTTCACTGTGTTCAGATTTCAGTCTTGAATTTTGATGTATTAAGTTTTTTGCTAATGGTTCTTTTGAGTCACCCGAACTGGTAAAATTGTGTCCATGGATGGACAGAAATATTGATAAAGTTAGTTTCTTTGTGTCATTTGTTTTCAGTGTTTTTGATTTGAAGAAAAGAATAGCAGAAGCAAGAGCAACTGAAACATCTTAGTAGTAAGAAAATAGAATTCAAAATTTTGAAATTCAATAGTATACTTATCAAACTGCCTCAATTTTTTTCTCATAATATTAACAATAATTCTGTGTTTATGTGTTTAAGCTTTTAAAAGTTTCATATGGTACATTCAGGTTGGTTACTTAAATTATTCTTTTAATGTGACTTTTTTTTTTTTTTTTTTTTGGAGACGAAGTCTTGCTCTTGCAGTCCAGGCTGGAGTGCAATGGTGTGATCTGGGCTCACTGCAACCTCCGCCTCCTGGGTTCAGGCAATTCTCCAGCCTCACCCTCTTGAGTAGCTGGGATTATAGGCACCTGCCACCATGTCCGGCTAATTTTTGTATTTTAAGTAGAGGTGGGGTTTCACCATGTTGGCCAGCCTGGTCTCCAACTCCTGACCTCAGGTGATCCACCTGCCTCAGCCTCCCAAAGTGCTGGCCGCCCCCAGCTAATGTGAAATTTTAAAAGTTGAACAATTAATTATACAGTAAAACGTTTGTAATAATCTCCCTTCAAAAATGTAATGATTCTCATTTTTTTTTGTTATCATCTATGTGTATATAATGCTCATCACAAAACTTTTAGTCTTTCTGCTATGTAATGTATTTTGCTGCAATATAGTCTTAATTATTTTAAATGGTTATGTGATATTTCTTCACATGTCCCACACTGAAGCAATTTCATTATTTTACCATTATATAAATAGTGTGGTCTGTCTTTAAATACATAAATATATTATCCTTTTTGGTTAAGCAGTTCTGTTGAAATTCTAATAATCGCTGCCAGATTTTTATATCACTTAAAAGTTTAGGTTTCACTTTTTTGTTATATTAATATGAACAGGTCATTGTGCCTTCTGAGAAGTTTATAAAATTTAACTCAGTGATGTGTCTCAGTTTTTGTATTGAACAAATAAAAGTTACAGGAGGGCGAGTAAATAGAATTTTTTTTTTTTTTGAGACTTGAGTTTTGCTCTTGTTGCCCTGGCTGGAGTGCAATGGCGTGATTTCGGGTCACTGCAACCTATGCCTCCCAGGTTCAAGCGATTCTCCTGCTTCAGCCTCCCGAGTAGCTGGGATTACAGGGCATGTAGCACCACACCTGGCTAATTTTGTATTTTTAGTAGAGACAGGGTTTCTCCATGTTGGTTCAGCTGGTCTCAAACTCTTGACCTCAGGTGATCTGCCTGCCTTGGCCTCCCAAAGTGCTGGGATTACAGGCGTGAGCCACCGTGCCTGGCCTAGAATTTTAAAACGATTTCGTTAGTATTTGTAATACACACTCTGACGAAACACAACTTATATATTATTTATGCATGTTGTTAACTTATTTTTGTAGTTCTTTTAAGACAGGGCAGGAATGAAAACTCTCATTGTAGAGCAGGGTTTTAAACCTGGGGTGCATGCATATTCTTCAGGGAATCTAGAAACCTTCTGAGCTTCTATGTAAAACTTAGTGAGTGTGTATGCTTTTTTCTTTGAGAAAGAGGGTCAGTATCTTTATCAGTTTCTTGAAAGATTTACGTCTAGGTAAAAGATAAAAGACAGTGGTGTGGAATGTGGTTTTAAAATAGTTTGGACTTGCTTTCCTGTCATTCCATGGAATTTCTCTCCTGATTCTCTTGGCAGAAATCCTGTTTACCACCACTGGCTGTTCATTGCATTCAGATTGGAATTTATTATGACTTACATGTGATGAGGTTAAAGAGGTAGCTAATATTACAAAGGATTGGCCAGGCTAGGTGGTACATGACTAGCTCTAGCTACTTGGGCGGCTCAAGTGGGAAAACCTCTAGAGTTTGGTGCTGCAGTGTGCTATCATAGGGATTGCGAATAGCAACTGTGGTCCAGCCTGGGCAGTGTATAGGTTTGTTACATAGGTATACATGTACCATGGTGGTTTGTTGCACCTATTAACTCATCGTCTAAGTTCCCTCCCCCTCAACCTTCACCCCCTTACAGCCCCCCTGGTGTGTGTTGTTTCCCCTCTCTCTGTGCACGTGTTCTCAATGTTCATCTCCCACTTAGGAGTGAGAACATGTGGTATTTGGTTTTCTATTCCTGTGTCAGTTTGCTGAGGATGATGGCTTCCAACTTCATCCACGTCCCTGCAGAGGACATGATCTCATTCTTTTTTATGGCTGCAGCAAACATTTTCTTAATTCTTAATGTCTTGGTGTCTAGTTATGTTCCTCTAAATGCATAGTGAGACTCAGGTGAGCACAAGTGAAGGTGAATTGAATTGTGTGAAGAGGCACTCCCATGAAAATCCGAAGATGGAAAGCTTGATTCATTTAGGCCTATATATGGGACCTGGAAAAGGAAACTAGAAAATCATCAAACATTTGAAGAATCAGTCTGCAGAATTCTTGTGGTCTCATAGCCTCTTTTCTCCTTGAACAATTGCTACTTTTCCTTTCTACACAAGTGAATTTGCTGTGCTTGATCATAATTTCTGCTTTCCTAAGATATAGGTTTGCACAGGGCTGCAGCTTATTCATTAGGCCTTTTTGACTTTGGCCCCTCTTTTGAGCTTCTTTTGTTGCTGCTAAGTGCCTTAGCACCTCTTCTTCACCAAAGCAAAAATGTGAAACATTCCAACTCATTGTTTGGTGCTTTTTCTTCTTCAGCTCCCCAGCTATGTTGAATAGGCTGTGTATTCTATGGATGCTGTGTTTAAAATAAAATTCTTGGCTCTTTAAAATCATTCCTAGTTGATGAATCACACTTAGGCAGGCGCAGTAAAATATGTCTAATTTTAAAACCTGGATAGTTCATGTTAATTTGAATTATCAACGAAACAATTCTGTATGAAATTTCTTTTAGTATTTCGTTAGCACATGGTACGTTTTCCCCCTTGTTATAACTTTGTCTTGGTAAATCTAGAATTTAATTAGTACTATTAAATTGCATATGGAAGTATGAAATGTCACTTCAGTCTTAAAGATTAATAGCATGCCTGTTGAATAAACGACAGTCATTCTTTGGTATATGCGGGAGATTGGCTTCAGGACCCCTGGGTATACCTAAATCCAAGCATACTCGAAATCCTGGAGTAGTCCCTGTGGCACCCGAGAATACGGAGTTGACCCTCCGTATACTTGGATTTCACATCCAGCGAATACTGTATTTTCAGTAACAAAATTTTTTTTTTTTTTAATCTATGTGTAAGTGGACTTGTGCAGTTCAAATCCTTGATGTTATAGTTCTGGCAAAGTCTTATATTCAGTAAGCTCACATTTATCCAATTTAAAATCAGATATTTTCTTTGGTGTAAAATAATTCTTAGAATAAGTTCCCTGTTTAGGTAGTATCTGGTTTCTTTGTCTAATCACTACATATCAAGACTCCAAATTGATAATTTAAAAACTTAAAAAATTCTCGGATTTATTTTTACGTTAAACGTGTAGAAATTAACTTTAATTTGCTTTAAGTGTGTCCTGGTGTTTACTTATATCTGTATTCTACACTTTGTCTTTTTCTACAACACATTTGAGATGTCATAAGAATACAAGTCATTTTTACGTGGCTTAGGCATGTTTTTAGGAGCATTAGTATCTGGAATCTAAACATCAGAATCATTTTTGCTTTGAGATTTAATTTTAGCAGAAACTACCTTCCGTGTAAGTGATGTAATATCTATATTCAAGGCAGATGTTGGTAGTCAGGTTACATCTTTTTTTCCCCCTGTACTTACTGGGTTAATGTAAAAGTAGGGCTGATGTTCCATTGATGAGGTAAGTCTTTTATTTAGCATTGGGTAAAATAATGATGGCAGCCTTGCTTTTGCTGTATAACTTGTTTTGTGCAGTATGGGGTGCCTTTAAAAAATTCAGGTAGGTTCCTAACTTGTAATTTATTTCACTATTTTAGTGTTTTGAGACAAGGCCTCACTCTGTTGCCCAGACTGGAGTGCAGTGGCACAGTCAGTCACAGCTCATTGAAGCCTCGACTTCCAAGGCTCACGTGATCCTCCCACCTCAGCCTCCCAAGTAGCTGGGACTATAGGCTCACTTCACTATGCCCAGCTTTTTTTTTTTTTTTTTTTTGTAGACAGGGTTTCGCCATGTTGCCCAGGGTGATCCGGAACTCCTAGGTTTAGCTATTGTGTCCTTAGCGTATTAAAGCCACTTTTGTAGCATGTTTTATTTCAGTGCTCAAGTGATCCATCTGCCTCAGCCTCTGAACGTGATGGGATTCAGGTGTGAGCCACTGTACCTGGTCTGTAATTTATTTTAATGCCAAATGCCACATCCTAACGTTCTGATTTTGATTTTATTATATTTTTATATCCTTGATAGATCTCATCACATCATGAGGCTGATAGTCACTGGTGTAAAGATGCAAGCAGGTTGTGACTGGTCTTAAATCTGTAAATAAACCACCTCTTTTTGTGTGTGTGCATTTCAGAATATGACACTTTTAATGAATGTCCAGTGAATTGGTAATAGTTAATACCTCTTTATTTTCACATACAGTGGTAGTCATTAACACTGTACAATAAACAAAAGTTAACTACTAATAAAGTACTAAATATGGATACTGGGGGAAAAGAAAGTAATGAATATTTAAATTTTTTATCTTCAATTAGGATATTTTCACATGATTTAGAAATGGAAGGATGTGTTCCACTCGTTCTAGTTACTATTCATCTTATTTTTCATAGTATATATGAATTGTAGTTGGCAAAGAAATCAAGTATGTGATTTAAAGAACTAACCTGTTTAGATTTGTAAGTCAGGTTAGATTTGAAATGCTACTTGAAAGAGCAACGGTTTTGATTTTAATTTTTATAAGACTGACAGGTTCTTTTTTTTTTTTTTTTTTTTTTTTTGTTTCCACCTTCTCCCCTATTTAGGTTTTATAGGATCACATTAACAAAAGTACCATGGAGTTTTATGAGTCAGCATATTTTATTGTCCTTATTCCTTCAATAGTTATTACAGTAATTTTCCTCTTCTTCTGGCTTTTCATGAAAGAAACATTATATGATGAAGTTCTTGCAAAACAGAAAAGAGAACAAAAGCTTATTCCTACCAAAACAGATAAAAAGAAAGCAGAAAAGAAAAAGAATAAAAAGAAAGAAATCCAGAATGGAAACCTCCATGAATCCGATTCTGAGAATGTACCTCGAGACTTTAAATTATCAGATGCTTTGGCAGTAGAAGATGATCAAGTTGTACCTGTTCCATTGAATGTGGTTGAAACTTCAAGTAGTGTTAGAGAAAGAAAAAAGAAGGAAAAGAAACAAAAGCCTGTACTTGAAGAGCAGGTCATCAAAGAAAGTGACACATCAAAGATTCCTGGCAAAAAAGTAGAACCTGTCCCAGTTACTAAACAGCCCACCCCTCCCTCTGAAGCACCTGCCTCAAAGAAGAAACCAGGGCAGAAGAAGTCTAAAAATGGAAGCGGTATTGTAATCTATTTAATTTTACTGTATGGTTTGGAGCTTGGAATTGAGATATTCTGTTTGGTGTGTACACAGAATGTTTAATGCTGAATCTGAAACCAAGATTATTCTTTTCCTTAAATGTTTGCTTCATTAACATTAATTGCTGGTAGAAATTAATACTGATTATAAAACAGCGCTTAAAACTAAACTTCAGGGCCAGATTTAGGGGCTCATGCCTGTAATCCTAGGACACTGGGAGGCTGAGGTGGGAGGACTGCTTGAACCCAGGAGTTTGAGACCAGCCTGGCAAAGTGAGACCTCATCTCTACAAGAAATTTAACAAGAAGAAAATTACCCCCCCTACATTTTATAAATATCCTACTTTGACTATTTTACTAAAACCACTTAGGACCTGTAAGTATCAGCAGTTACGAACTTCTACATTTACTTCAGCCCTTTCTAAATCATGTGATAAGAATTAAGATGAAAAGCTAAAATAAGGTATCATTTCTCACCGATTGCTTCATTTTGTGAACATTTGTCATATATCTGTTTTATGCTAGGCATTATGTTAGGTAATAGGGCTACAGAGATGAATACATTTTTGAGGGAGTCGTGGGCTAGCTGTAGACACAAATAGGTCATTGTAAAAGGTTTAGTGTAATAATCTAGATATGTCTAAACCAGTATAGGAATTTTAAGGTAGACCACTTAAAGCATAAAATGCCAGAAAGTTTTAAAGTTTGGATAAATACTAGTTAGGTTTTTTTGGGTGGATGGGGAGGGGTAGGATAGAGATTCCAGGGAGAGGGGGTTGATAGGTACAATGGAAAAGACTTGAGAAATGGCATGGTGATGTGTGAAACTGTAAACAGTTTGTTTTACTTGAAAGGACTTATATGTACTGTCAAGTCATTTGTGTGTCTTAACCTGTAGAAGGTTATATGGAATTTTTTTTTTTTTTTGAGATGGAGTGTCACTCTGTTGCCCAGGCTGGAGTGCAGTTGTGCCATCTTGGCTCACTGTGTCTTCTGCCGCCCAAATTCAAGTGATTCTCCTGCCTCAGCCTCCCAAGTAGCTGGAATTATAGGCGTGCACTATGACGCCCAGCTAATTTTCACAGTGTTGGCCAAGCTGGTCTTGAACTCCTGACCTCAGGTGATCCATCCGCCTTGGCCTCACAAAGTGCTGAGATTACAGGTGGGAGCCACCGCACCCAGCCCGATTATATTGAAATATAAATATTTACATGCCAGCTAGGATCAAGGCATAGTAAGAATAAGCACTACATGTTTTAGTTGAGGAAGAGTACATGTAAGCCAGTAATGAAATATGATTTATGTAGGAGGTAGAGAAAGTATAAGAGGAAATACAGAAGCTAAAGCAACTACTACCTACGCTGGGGTAAAAGGCTTTATAGAGGAGGCAGTGCCTGAGCATTGAATCACTTCATTAAGCAGATGGTGGGGTCTCCTTCCCCACTGGCAGAATATCATGTAAAGGCACAGAGTGCAAGTGTACAATATATTCTTGAGCCATAAAATGTGAGGTAGAGAGTGGTAGGGAACAGAGCTGAAAAGATGGCAGTGGCTAGATCATGATGGTTTTTGGATGCAGTGCCAAGGAGCTAAGACTTCTTAGGTTAGCCATAGTTGAAGATTTTCAAGCAGTTTAGTTACATGGTCAGATTTCTGTTTTAGAAAGATGTTTTTGGCAGAGTTTACAAGAACAGATTTCATGGGGTGGTATTTGATGGCGGCAAACTAGTTAAGAGGTTATTGTAGTTTTCTAAAATTAAGATGTAGGCTTGAACTTGGTAGTGACAGAAGAAATAACGTCGGAAAGTATGCAAAGTAAGAATGACATGAAAAACCTCACTATATAGAAGTGTAACAGATAAAGGAGAAGATAGGATTAAAGCTGATCTCCCAAGTTCAGAGTTAGGTTGGGGTTGGCAAACTGCAGCCTGTGAGCCACATGTAGCCCACTCCTTTTTTTTCATGCACATGAACCAAGAATAGTTTTTACACTTTAAATGGTTGGGAAATAAAAGAAGAAGAATATTTTGAGAAGTGTAAAAATGTAAAGAAAGTCAGATCTCAGTATTCATTATGTATGCAGCTACATTGATTCACTCATTCATGATAAGTTTATGACTGGCTTTCATGCTTCAGTGGCAGACTTGAATAGTGGTACCAGAGTCCACTTTAGGCCTAGAAGGCCTAAAGTTTTTACTGTCTGGCGCTTTGCAGAAAACGTTTGCCAGCTTGTGCTTGGCAGGTGGTTGGTAGCACTAAGATAGGTAAAACTGGAGAGAGACTAGATGTGTATGGAGAAGAGAACACTTCCAGTTTGTGTTTCTGGAGCCTATGGGGCCATCTACATAGACAGCAACTCAGGATGCAGTAGATTTTGTAAGTGTAGAAAAGTAGATTCAGAAGCCTAAGCATGAAGGTAATAGAAGTCATGGGTGTAGATAGCCCATCCAAGGGAAGTATTTAAATTGAAGCCCTAACCCTGAAAACTAGCAGTATTCAGTAGAGGCGGTTCCCAAAGGATACTGCAAAGGAATATTTCAAGTGTAAAAAGACAATTACCATGGGAGCCAATAGGAGATAATTTTTTATTTTATTTATTTTTATTGTGGCAAATTACATATAGCATGAAATTTACCGTTTTAACAACTTTTATGTGTATAGTTGTGGTGTGGTAAGTACATTCACATTCTTGTGTAATCATCACCACTAGCCGTGTCCAGAATGCTCATGTTCTCCAAATGAAACTCTGTACACATTATATACTAAATCCCCATTCCACCCGCCTCCCGGATCCCTCCCATCCAACCCCCACCCCCATGCCCCGACAACTACCATTCTACTTTCTGTCTTTATGAATTTGACTACCCTGGGAACATCATGTAAGTGAAGTTATACAGTATTTATCTTTTTGTCATTGCCATATTTCACGTAGCATAATGGAGAGGAGAGAGTTTTAAGAAAGGGGTAGAGACCAAAAGTATAAAATGCCAAAGAGTAGTTAAATAAGGATTAATGGCTGTTTGTAGAATATGGCATTTGGGACACTGGGTGATCTGAGTTAATCTTTTCATGGAATGAAAGAGATAAAAATCAGGTTGCAGTTAGTTGAGGAATGATTGGTAGAAAAGGAGCTAAGAGTATTTTGTCAATATGTAAGGAAATGGATATGGGATGCTGGGAATTACGGTGATGGGGAAGGGTTTTCTCTTCCTCCCTTCCTTCCCTTCCTCCTTTTTCTTCCTTCCCTTCCCATTCTTTCTTCCCTTTCTTTTTCTTTTCTTTTTCTTTTTTTTGAGACAGGGTTTTGCTCTGTTGCTCAGGCTCCAATGAATGGCATGATCTTGGCTCACTGCAGCTTCGACCTGCTGGGCTCAAGCTATCCTCCCACCTCAGCCCCAGAATAGTTGGAACTACAGGTGTGTGCCACTACACCTGGCTAAATTTTGTATTTTTTTTCGTAGAGATGGGGTTTCATCATGTTGCCCAGGCTGGTTTGGAACTCCTGGGTTCAACTGATCCATCTGCGCGCCTCAGCCTCCCAAAATGTTGGAATTATAGGTGTGAGGAACTGTACCCTGCTGTTTTTTTTTTTTTTTTTTTAAGATTATAGAAACTTGTTCATGCCTATAGGCTGAGTAGGGTTGAAAATAGCTGAGGAATGGGAAAGGGAGAAGCAAGTACATTGAAGAGCTGGTGTAGTGGAATAAGAAAGCTAGAATAAGTTATTGGTGAGAGAGTTCTATGTCATACTTTATATTTTTAGTGGTAAAGCATTCTGGGAATTACTTAATGATTGCATCTTTTCTGTTATATTCGTTGTTTGCTGCAATTATTTTTTTTCATGTGTGTTTAATAAAGATGACCAGGATAAAAAGGTGGATGCTCTAATGGTACCATCAAAAAGGCAAGAAGCATTACCCCTACACCAAGAGACTAAACAAGAAAGTGGATCGGGGAAGAAAAAAGCTTCATCAAAGAAACAAAAGACAGAAAATGGTGAGCTGTTTAGATATGTATTATTATAATGCCAATTCTAGAGAAGAACACCAGCACAAGGACCCCGGAAATCTCACATGCTCTTTAGCTCTCAGTTTAATGTGTGCTAATGACAACTGTAATACTAATGCAGGTCTTAAATTATCTTTAGCCTAATGACTTTGTAGTGCTTTGACAGATGGGGAGAGTGTATGTTTGAGATGAAAAAGTTTAATTGCCATTTAAAAAGGGCAAAGCATTTATAAATATTCATAACTCAGTTTTGAAAAAAATAAATAGCATACAGACCATAGAAGAAAAAGATTCTTGAAATATTTGTACTTTTTAATATCACTTAAAAATTATGCTTAAGGATATTAGCCAGATTGGGCATTAGCTTACATTTCTAATTCCTAGACAAACATGCATGTGTATATGGTAAGCATCAGATTATAAAGGATGGAGCAATCTTATTTGTTCAAGAGTTTTCCAGGGAAAGCTTGGCTGTGAAATTTGTGAAGACTAAACAACAGTGATTTCCAAATAATACTGGGCTTTGGTATCAACTAGTGCTAGAAAATAGTAACCTTGGAAAGGGAAAAGATGAAATTCTATTATTTGCATTAAAATTATGACATATCAATTAGGTATGAGAGAAATATTACCTGAATATATATGTTTAAATTAAATGTTAAATAGTTTTAAATAAAAGAAGAAACTGTATAAGCTCAAAAGGTCTTTTTAAAAGGTAGGAATGAAAAGAAAAGAGATTTTCATCTGGGTGTGGAAGTTTGTATCTCTAACCAGCAGACATTAGGCTTAATGTTCAGACTCTTCAAATTCTTCGTATTTAAATTAGGAACAAAATAAAGAGGTTTCTTCTTCCATTTTTAATGTTACTTTGGAAGTTTTGGCAAGTGTAGATGTGCCATGGAAATTAGAGGCATAACTATTCAGAAATTAGAAGCTCTCTGCAAGGAACAATGATTTTTGCTCTTAGCAAGTACAAAGAACTTGATTAAAAATTATCAACTACAGCCAGTCAGTAAAGTACCAAAATAAAGACTAATAGTTGTCCTTGAGCACTAATTAAGTGGAAATAATTCTTACATTAAAACAAAAATTAAGACTTAAGGATGTGTAAGAAGTTTGTAGATACCATTAGAGGAGATACGCTATACACTTCTAGATAACTTAAGTGATTTACTATAAAATAAGACTTGAACTGGTACTGCTTCATTAGAATGATTGTTTTGACTTGTTAAATGATGAAATAGGAATTTAAAACCAAATTGAGCTACTATTAGAGGTTTCAGAATAACTGCATTTATCATTAAAGTATGCTTGTGTGTCATTTACTCTGTTTTTAAAAAATTCTAATTATGATTTTGTTGAACTTAAATTGCAGTCTTTGTAGATGAACCCCTTATTCATGCAACTGCTTATATTCCTTTGATGGATAATGCTGACTCAAGTCCTGTGGTGGATAAGAGAGAGGTTATTGATTTGCTTAAACCTGACCAAGTAGAAGGGATCCAGAAATCTGGGACTAAAAAACTGAAGACTGAAACTGACAAAGGTAATATATGAGATTTATAATCTGTTGTACTATAAAAACACATTTGTGAGTTCTGATGGAGTCATAGATTTCATTTTCTCATAGAAACAATGCATTGCAAAAGATTAATCAAATCCTTGTTGTAGAAGACTTATTGGTAGTCTTTTAGTCCAGCCTCTTCAGTTTTGTAGATCTTGAACTTGAATTTGACTTGTTAAAGGTCCCACAGCTATTTTGCTATCTGATGATCATTTTCCAGCTACTGCTGTCTCCTGTGAGGTTTCTTGGCTAATTCATAACTTATTAAATTTAATAGACTCTTTTTTTTTTAAGAGTAGTTTTAGGTTCACTGCAAAGTTCACTGGAAAGTACGGAGTTCCCACATGTCCTGTTTCCACATGTGCACACATCTACCTTTTAAAACTTATAATTTAGTTGGAGTATTAAAAGCCCTAGGCTCCTCTGAGTCTGGTGGGTGGCAGTTCCTTTAAGAAGAGGATGTTAGTGCCTGATACGAGAACCTTGGGAAAAATAAGTATGGGTGGGTCAGAAGGTGCTTGATGCAGGGATTTTTAAAGTGTCAGGATGGTTTGTATATCTTTGATCTTCATAGAATCAGATTTCCTTTTTATAATTATCTTAGAACTTATTTTCTCATGTGGAATTTGGCTTATGTATCTCTTAGGATTGTTTTTCACAGTTGGTTGTCAGTGTGCAAGGATTATTAAAGTTGAATGAGAACATTGTGAATATATCTAGTGCAGGTACTAGCATGTACTAGATACCAAAGTGATTTTTTTTTAAGTCAAGACATACTGGCATTTTAGTGTTTTGCAGTTTGAGCAAATTTTTAGTTAATGTAATTATTCTGTATCATAGATGGAAAACCCATTTTTTTCTTCTTCGCTGTAGTATTTATTTTATTTGACCTGAAGTGTGTATCTGTTTTCTTTTGGTTATTGGCTTTCCGGGCCATGAATTCTTCAGGCTTACCTTTGCTAGAGTGTCTTTTAAATGCCAATTCTTTTTTTTTTTTCTAATTAAGAAAACGCTGAAGTGAAATTTAAAGATTTTCTTCTGTCCTTGAAGACTATGATGTTTTCTGAAGATGAGGCTCTTTGTGTTGTAGACCTGCTAAAGGAAAAGTCTGGTGTGATACAAGATGCTTTAAAGAAGGTAAGCATGTTTTTTGATTATGGGCATATTTGTGAGCAGTCATTAGAAGTTCACCAAACAAGACTTTAGCCAGATCAATTAATACCTTCTTCCATCCTTAACATCTCAGAACATATAGTCTGGAATGCCTTCAGAAATTACTTCATATATTGTATTAGTCCATTCTCATGCTGCTGATAAAGACATACCCAAGACCGGGTAATTTATAAAGAAAAAGAGTTTAATGGGCTCACAGTTCTATATGGCTGGGGAGGCCTCACAATCATGGCAGCCGGTTGAAAGCACGTCTTACATGGCGGTAAGGAGGAGAGAATGAGAACCAAGCAAAAGGGGTTTCCCCTTATTAAACCATCAGATCTCGTAAGGCTTATTTACTACCATGAGAACAGTATGGGGGAAATCACCCCCATGATTCAGTTAGCTCCCACCAGGTCCCTCCCATAACACTTAGGAATTATGGGAGCTACAATTAAAGATGAGATTTGGGTGGGGACACAGCCAAACCATAACATTCTGCTCTGCCCCTCCCAAATCTCATGTCCTCACATTTCAAAACCAAACATGCCCATCCACTGGTCTCCCAAAGTCTTAACTCATTTCAGCATTAATTCAGAAATCGACAGTCCAAAGTCTCATCTGAGACAAGGCAAGTCGCTTCCGCCTATGAGCCCGTAAAATCAGAAGCAAGTTAGTTACTTCCTAGATCCAATGAGGGTACAGGCGTTGGGTAAATACAGCCATGCCAAATGGGAGAAATTGGACAAAATAAAAGGGCTACAGACCCCATGTGAATCCGAAATCCAGTGGGGCAATCAAATCTCGAAGATCTAAAATGAATGATCTCCTTTGATTCCATGTCTCACATCCAGGTCACACTGAAGCAAGAGGTGGGTTCTCATCTTCTTGGCTAGCTCTACCACTGTGGCTTTGCAGGGTACAGCCTCCCTTCTGGTTGCTTTCACGGGCTGGCATTGAGGGTCTGTGGCTTTTCCAGGCACATGGTGCAACCTGTCTGTGGATGTACCATTCTGGTATCTGGAGGATGGTGACCCTCTTCTCACAGTTCCACTTTTCTTCTGTCCTTGAAGACTATGTTTTCTGAAGATGAGGACATGAGATTTGGGAGGGGCAGAGTGGACTGTTATGGTTTGGCTGTGTCCCCAATTGTGTACTTCACGATTTTAAAAAACTGTAAAACAAAGACCCCAGGCAGTTAATATCTATATTCTTATGGATGATGTTTATTATAATATGTACTATATCATACTGGGAAAGGTGACAAGTTTTCAAGGGTTACCTATGTAAAATAAAGTGACATGGTGTCTGCTATTCAATATTAGATGGGTCATTTAACTGTTTTTATTCTAAAAACGCACACGTGCACACATTTTCCCCCATAACCTCTCACCTACTTTCAAACCTTCAGTGGTTTAATTTTTTCTTAAAGACTAGACCATTATCTCTCACCTGATTACCTGAAATAGTCTCCAAATTGATGTTTCTGCTTTTCCTCTTGGTCCTCTAATCGGTTTTTTTCCACATAACTATAAAGTGACCAGTAAGAGATAAATTAAGTTATATTACTGCTTTAAAAACCCTTTGGCTTTTTTTCTCTTTTGCAGCTAAAACATAAATCCAGATTCCTTAACTGGTCTATGTCCTGCCTGCAGCCTCATCTAATGGCACTTTTTCTTATTCCCTCACTAAATTTCACTCATACGGAGTTTTCTCTGGTTCTTCTCCCATACCACACTTTTTTCTTCTGTCTGTCCTGTCTCCCTTTTCCTCCCAAACCCTCCCCTCCAATTTGTTCTTATGCCTAATTCCTCCTTTAAGTCTCCACTTAAATGTCCTTTTCTTATATAAGCCTAACCTGAATTCACAGTCTAAATTATTTGCTCTGCTATTCTTTCTTAAAACCGTCTGGACGTTTTGCCCTAGCATTTATCGTAGTATTATAAGTCTGTCATGCTTCTGTTGACAGTGCGTTTTATACAAATCTATGGCAATTTTAAAATGTAGTATGCTTGTTAGACAGTCTACATGTGATGCCAGCAGTGGCCCAGAGTAAAAAGGTAATCAGAGTAAATATGACAAATGTGACTTTAGAGTTAATGTTTTTTAAGATGAAAAGTAATTGCTTTAAGTGTCTCTCTTCTAATTAAAGATGGGGGCAAGAGTCATCATTTTATTGTCTGAGACAGCTTTGAACTCTAGAGTCTGGGTAATAAATCAGACTACCCTTTATCTATTTTAGGCAGGCCTTGGGAGAAGTTGGGAACCGTTAAAGATAGCATAGAGGAAGTGTTTTGAAACTCCACCTTTTTCCCCTTTTCCAAGCCTTTTGGTTTTAGATTAAAATCTTCTTGTTCTTGGTTTGTCATGGGGTGGTTCTGTTCTCTACTGAATGAACTCTGCCTTTTTAGGTGTCCTGTATGTAAGACTAGGTAAGTTTAATTTCTCTCTTTTCCTGCCTTAGAAACTGAGTTGGTCAATCCTTTTCACAGATTGTTCAAAGTCCCAGATATAATTGAATCCTTGTGCCGAATAAAGACCACTTTAGAGCAAGGGGGAAGATAAACACAGGGTACTGGCATAGGATAGAGAAGTTAAGGGATTTGCTGACCAGTTGGATGTAGTGGCTGAGGAAGAGTCAGTCCATGGTGACTGCTTATTTTCTCTTGCGAGTAACTGGACAGATTGTGGTGACAGTGGTGTTTATGAACACTTGGTAGAGAGAGTAGAGGATTGGGAAATTTCAGAAAGTTGTTTTAGGCATCCCTTGTGCCATTTAAATGGATATAGTAATTTTACAATTAGATATATATTTCTCTGGAGTAGAAGAAAGGCTGTAATGGGAGTGATTGAGGAAGATAATCCACTACATCAGTACATATAGTGGATGTGTATTAGATCAGGGAGGATGTGGGAGGGATAGAAGGAAGGCTCAAGAACGAACCCCAGGAAACACCAACAATTAAAGAGCAAGGAAAATCACCACCAAAGATACTAAAGAGGAGCAAAGTGGGAGGAACACCAGGAGACAGTGGAGTCACAGAAGCTTTGAGTTTGGCGAGTAGGGAGGTTGGGAGAATGATCAACAGTAACATGTTTTAGAGATATCAAGGAATATTAAGATTGTAGAACTGGATTTGATAGCCTTAATGAAAGCAGTTTAATTGCAATATAAGACTGTAAATAAGTACCAGATGAAAGAGAAAAGTGACGGAGAGTGTCCACTATGAATAAGCTGAGGTGGGAAGGGGAAAATAGAGCAAAAGCTAGAAGGGTTGGGGCAGAGATGTTATTTTGTGTGAGTGTACACGTGCCCTCGTATTAGAGATACAAGGCAGTTGAGATTGTGGTTAAGATCCTGAGCTCTGGAGTCAGACTTCCAGGATTCAAATCTGCACTCTGCCACTTGCAGCTTTGTAGCCTTAGGTAAGTTACTTAGCCTCAGTGCCTCAGTTTTTCCATGTCTAAAATGAGAATGATCAGATTTTGAGAATTAAAAGATAATGCATGTTAGGTGCTTAGAGTCCCTAGCATATAGTAACTGCTAAAAATGTAAACTATTAATGTAATTATTTGTAAGAAAATGTTTAATTATTTTTTGTCATTGACCTTTAAATATACTTGCCTTCGGTTATATTTTAAACTTAAAGTTACTAACAATTTGGGCCCCATGCTATGTAGCAGGAGGAACTACTATTATACCACTTAAATTTTTTTCCACCCCTCTCAACTTTTGTTAATCATAGCTTTTCTGTTTGTCAGATACTTGTAATATTTAACAACTCTTCTGTGACTATAATTTTCATGTTTTAGTTGTAATTTTATAGTTTAATAGTGGGTCAAAATCTCAAGTTAGTACTTTTGTCATAGCTTCTTTATTCATCTTTTGGTTAGCCGAAGTTGTTTTTCCTGGGATTTCGTCAAGAAATTTTCGAAATTTTGGCAAGTTAACCTGCTCTTCGTTGTATTTATACTCAAATAATAGTTTGGTGGGGTATAACCTTCCAGAATTTCATTTTCTTTCCTTGAAAAATTTTATGTATTTGTTGTTTTACTGTTCTCTTTATTTACGTTGCTGGGTAGAGGTCGGAGGCCAGCCTGCATTTTGTACTCTTTTCATGTATTTTTGTTAAACTGTACTCTCAAAATTAAAACATTCTTTGAATAATCAATCACGTTTATTATTTAGTGGATTTTTTACAGTGTCTGACCTACTCTGCACACATCAAGGGTTTCAGTTTCTTTGGCATTTAGTAATTGTACTATAATATGGCTTGACATTGACTGCTCTATTAAATTTCCCTTGGATACAGTATGCCTTTTCAATCATTAGATTCAAGTCAGCTTTTTTTTACTAGGCATTATATAATGTCCTTGAAATAAGTAAAATAACGGACATCAATTAAATACCTGTAGACTCTCCTCTGCCTATCTTCCTTATCTTTCATACTTTTAATAAAAAAAAAAACCTAACACATAACCAAAACTATTTGTACTTTTTATTTACTTCTCTCCACCATGGACTCTGTGGCCCTTACTGTATTTACAGCAGCATGTGCTTTTCTGTTTGCTGCTTCTAACTAGATTATATTTCTGGGATGGTGTTACTTTTACTTCCACTTTAGTTTTGCCAGCTCATGTTTCATCTCATTTTGTGTTATCTTTCTCTGAGGTCTTTTATTTTCCAAAGATGATTCCTGTATTAAATTTTTAGCCACAATTTTTATCTGCTCTTTGATAACCTTTTTCTGGTGATTTTTTTCACTTGTTATTTGTGTTTTTCTTTTTTTTTTTTCTTTTTTTGGTGTCTTGTATAGATTCTGTTTTATTTATTTTTTTTACTAGTACTGTTCTTCCAATGAGGAGTGTTTTTCTTGGATCATCTTTGTGCTAGAGCTTGATATGGTTGGAGGGTCAAGCCTGACTGGTGTTCCCCTTGGGGACTGGATATGTGTAATGAGTTTTTTTTTTCAGCCTTTGCTGCTTTTCAGATAAGAGACGTAGGGCCTCCCTATAGAGAATCTTTTGACTGCCTCAAAAGATTGCCTTTGAGTGATGTTTTTTCTAATTGAGATGTGCAGTTTTATCTTTTTTTCCTTCTTGAGACCTTCTTCCAGCAAAGTTCCTGCTTTCAGTCTTTGCACTTGTTTGTTGTTCCCCATGTCAAATTGGGGATTGCTGGTTTTACCTTCTAGGATGTGCCTGTTAATTTCAGAGAAGTACACATTTATGGAACCTGTATATTCTGACAGGGTCGTGGAGCATCTGAAATTGATATTTACTATATTCAGCAGTCTTTCCTCATGTGCTTTGAGATAACAGGTTACTGTTTGATTCATAGCAGCTTACATTTTAGTTTCTTATTCTCTCTTGATCTAGGAGGAGCAGCAGGAAATTGACTTTGAGTTTAAAACTAGAATTCCCATAATTCTTCGTAAAAATCTGTTTCTTGCTTGATATGTATCTAGTTGGTAATTTCAGGATATGCAACATTAAAGAGATTTTTCTGAATATTTCACTTATCAGTATTTAATAGTTATTTTACTTTCTGTGTGATACAGAACTCTGCATTGACCCAAGACACTTCATACTAGGTACTTCATTTTCATAGGTTTTATTAGCCCATGGTAACTAATTCTTCATTGCTTTGTCAATTGCAGTCAAATAAGGGAGAATTGACTACGCTCATACATCAGCTTCAAGAAAAGGACAAGTTACTCGCTGCTGTGAAAGAAGATGCTGCTGCTGCAAAGGATCGGTGTAAGCAGTTAACCCAGGTGAAGACATTCTTATGTACAAGGGATGTACTTCCCAAATCAGAAGCAACGAAAGATTTTAGAAATTGTCCATAATCAGTAGTTTAATTATTTGTAATTTATATCCAACAAAAGTAACTTTCTTATAGAGTTTTGGAAGGGTAGATAGAGCTGTCGCTCTCATGATATTATAGCCTATAGTTGAGTTATTTAAGATAAGAGTACTTACAGATATCCTAACTTCAGAATAACAAAAGCATTCTGTACAGGAACATGGGAATTTGTTTTAATTAGATGTAACCTAGATCTGTTCTCTATAGAAACACAAAACTTGGTGTGATGTTGTTTAAGTCTGATTAATGGAATAAATGTGAACCCCTTAACATAGGTAATTTATTTATGGAGGTTCTTGTGATAAATATACTTTTTGGTCAAGTTCTTCATACCTCAGAAATTTTACTTTTGAGAGGTTAAGAATAAAAAAAAACCAGAAAAGCCAATCTTTAATACATCATGAAACTGAGAGAACAGAATTGAAACTATAGTCATTCCTGCTGAAGTGCTTACTTCTCTTTCTAGGGATTAAATGCTGTAGAGTACATGATGTTTATTTTTGAGTCATTCACCTAGCCACTTCATGACATTGTAAGAATGAATGGCCTTGTTTGAATATAAATCCTTTACGTGAATTTGAAGTAAATTTAAAAAGTCAATGGAAAAAGTTGGCAAGATTAAAGTTGTTAATAAAATTAGAAACTTTAACGTAGTTTTATGTGACTATATGACTGTATTTTAAAAATTAAAAATTAGGTTAAGTAATTTGATAATTCATTGAGCTGTATACTTAAGATGTGTATACTTTTAAGTATGTTATACCGGAGTATAACAATTTATAAATATGAATGAACAAACTCTTGCAGGCAACCATAAATTATGTCATATCTCAAATTTTGTCAAACAGTTGCTTTAGAGCAAGGACGTGAACTAATCATGCCTGCAGCTAACTTTTATATTGCTTGGCTTTCATGTACTTTGATAATTAATATTTGTTCTAGGAGTTCTTAGTACTGGCAAAACAAAATAAAATCCCTCATTTAAGATTTGACTTAGGAAGATGATAAAACTTTGCTTTCTGATTTTTACTTTCCCTTGTTTCAAACTTTGACTCTACTATAGACTTATCTTACTCCTATTTCTTCCCTTAGGAGAGAGATTTCTATTTCCTTCTAGGCCTTTTTTCCCTGAAAGAGAACTTGTACCTGGGACTGATAGAGAATGAACTGTTGTGTTTTAAAAGGTTCTTTCGTGTAATCAAGTTAGAATGTAGGATTTATTCTAGGTTCACAGTCTAACTATTAATAAAGGAGAAAATACATTTGATTAAGACTGAAACACAGTGGTAATGTTTATGAAGGGAATTGGTGTGAAGAGCAGATGAGATGCAGAAGACTGTTAATAAAATCTTTTGACCTTGTGTTTTTTAAGCAGGTACTTAATGTTTTATCATTCATGATTATTTTACTGATGTTAAAAATATTTTCTTATTGTTGCAGGGTTATAATACTTTTTTAATAACAAGTTTTTAATTTCTGGCATATTTTAGGAAATGATGACAGAGAAAGAAAGAAGTAATGTGGTTATAGCAAGGATGAAAGATCGGATTGGAACATTAGAAAAGGAACATAATGTATTTCAAAACAAAATACATGTCAGTTATCAAGAGACTCAACAGATGCAGATGAAGGTATATTTTCATTCTTTGAAAACAAGATGAAATGTGTGCATTCACTTTATTAGCAAACCTTTAAGTGGCTAGTATGTGCAAGGCCCTTTGCTGGGCCATCAACGTACAGTGGTTAGTGAAATTCACTCTGTGTCCTAAGTAAAACAACTTTTCTAGGTGGGGATGAGGTAGGGAGGCTGGATGTAGATAAATATGACAATAGAGATAAGTATTGGCTAATTTAGAGCAATGGTGATGGGTGGTAGGGAAGAGAAGGATTAATAGGGAAGACTTGTTAGAAGTGATACCCAGACTGTTCAATCTTTTAAAACAATTAGGCATTATCAAGTAAGAGGGTAAAGAAGTGGGCACTGAGGATAAGAGTTACTTGGTGTAACTTCTTGGTGTATCTCTGGAGATGGTGGTTCAGTGGGTATATTTTGGGACCCAGGATTGGCCTTTTTAATATGTGCACTCCAGGTGTTACCAGTACAGATTATCTAGAATAACTGCTCTATGAGAAATACAGTAAGAGTTGTGGTATTTGGGAATCAGGGCTGAAACAAAGAAGGGATATAGAGAAGTAGATAGAGGCCCCATCTTAAAGAGCCTTGTATACCTGAAGATAGGGGAGCCAGTGAAGGAGTTTAAGCAATGCAGCAGTTGCTGGGATTATACTACTATTTAATTTTACCTTGGCAGCAGTGTGAAGAGTAGAGCAAGGGATATTGGAAGATTTTTTCCAGAATTCAAGTCAAAGAACAAGGGCTTGAAGTTAGATGTTGACAATGAGAGAATGAGTTTGAGTATACAAAGAGATAGTTAGATTGGGCTTGGTGTTAGTGTGGAGGGGAGAGGTGATAGTGAACTATGACTTCCAATGTTTTGGCCTGAATGACTTTGTTGTTACTTCCTACTCTTTCACTTGTCTTCTGTCAGAATTCAGAAGGTTCAGTTTTTACATTCTGTCTTTTTTATGTATCTTCCATTTTCATTATCCTAGTTAGGATTTGACCAGTGTATTTTTTTTCTTATTTTTAAAAAGATTGAAATATCTTTATTACTGCTAAAGAGGCTATTAAAGAATATGGCTTGGGTCTGCTTGCCTAGTAGTCATGTAATACTTTCCTTAATTTAACTTTCTTGACCAGCGACTTTTTGAAATTGTTACTTCCATCTGCTGGCTGATCCTTCAATTTGGAAGGTCTGTCATTAACTCAGATTTAATATATGTCTAAAAACTCTTGTCTATTGATCAGGTTGTTTTTTTCTATACATATATATATATATATATTTATTTATTTTTTTTTTCTATATATATATGTATATTATTTTTTTCAGGCAAATCATGAGCAATGATGTTTTTAATGTTTTGAGGCATTATTATCTTTATGCTTGAATCCTTTGACTTCTCTCTGCCTCGCTCAGTCTACGATTTGCTATGAAATCTTAAAGACATTTTATTTCTATGGCCAGGTGCCATGGCTCATGCCAAGGTTGGAGGATCACTTGAGACCAGGAATTTGAGACAGTCTGGGCAACAATAGTGGGACCCCATCTTTACAAAAAAATTAAAAAGCTAGCCAGTCGTGGTGGTGTGCCTATGGTCCCAATTACTTAAGAGGCTGAAATGAGTGGCTTGAGCCTGGGAGGTCGAGGCTGCAGTAAGCCATGATCACACTGTTGCACTCCAGCCTGGGCGACAGAGTGAGACCCTGTGTCAAAAAACAAAAAACTCCAAACCGCTTTATTTCTAGTTACTCTTGCATTTAATTGTTAGACATGTTTTTAGTTTTTTGTTGCCTACTAGGATAATTATAACCCATGTTAATAGGTTTGTCATTTCTATTCCATCATGTATTTGGTACCAGATTTTTTACGTGTGTGAAATATTGCTTTGATAGTATCACCATTCAACTAAAACTTTTAAATTATTCTTTGCTGCTTTCAGAGTCCCAATATTTTCCTAATAGCAAAAAATAAGTGAATGATGCTGTTTTCATGTTCTTCCTGTATCCACTGCTTTTAACATTTAACTCATTCCTTCATCTTATCCCCCAGCAATTTGAATTATTGAAGAACTGATTTTCCTAGCGTCAAGTGATCTTTTCTTCTTAATTCTTACTTCCTGTTATTTTGAAAATAAGTCATATACTTGTAGCAACATCTTTTGTTGAAGGTGAAAGGTATTTAAGTTATTCATGCTTTTTTACTTGATAACTTACAGATGTCAGGGTATAGCTTGCATATGATAAATTCTTTGAAATTTCGGATTGGCTCACACCTGTAATCCTAGCATTCTGGGAGGCTGAGGCAGGCAGATCACGAGGTCAAGAGATTGAGACCATCCTGGCCAACATGGTGAAACCCCATCTCTACTAAAAATACAAAAATTAGCTGGGCCTAGTGGTGCATGCCTGTAGTCCCAGCTGCTCAGAAGGCTGAGGCAGGAGAATCTCTTGAACCCGGGAGGCGGAGGTGACAGTGGGCTGAGATCGTGCCACTGCACTCTAGCCTGTCAACAGATTGAGACTCCGTCTCAAAAAAAAAAAAAGGCAGCAGTTTATTTTGAAAGAATTATTAATAAGATTATTTCATGTTCTTACGAGAATATAAGAGTCAGTGTGCTTTATCTTCAGATTCTTTAATCCAGAATTTAAGTAGTAGTTGCTAGGGGCTGGCGGGGAGAGAGGAATGGGAGTTATCGGTTGAAAGGTGTGGAGATTTGTTTCACACAATGAAGAGAGTTATGGAGATGAATCGTGGTCATGATTACACAGCCATTATGGATCTATTTAATATCAGTGAACCATATACTTGAAAATGGTTAGAATGGTATGTTTTATGTTATATGTATTTTATAATGTAAAAACTTGGAAAAAAGAGGTCAGAATATTTTAGGAAGCAGGTTTTTGTGTCATCTATATGATTATGGCTCAACTGGTAACTTAATATAAAGTATACTAAACATTTTCCTATTTTAAACTTTGGCTTACTAAAACCTTGATATTGCTAACATACAGTTGACATGGGATCAGGACAAGCTTAATTCTGTATGAATCTATTTGGTACGAAAGAAGTCCTAAATTATCTTTAGTTCTAAAACATTATCTCTAAGCATGTATTGTATTTCAAATATGATAGCAGCTAGCATCTATTTGTATTCTTGAATGCAGTAACAGTTTATATTTAATTTGCATTATCACTAAGAAAATAATAATTCTTTAAATTTGTTTATATTTGAGAAGAATGATTCAGACTTCATTGTATTGATGCTTTTTACATTCTCACTTTAATAAAGTTTATTTTAAAAGTTAGCTTTGGCAGTCTGTGTTTTCTAAATCTTACATGTGTAAAATAATTTTAGTTTCAGCAAGTTCGTGAGCAGATGGAGGCAGAAATAGCTCACCTGAAGCAGGAAAATGGGATACTAAGAGATGCTGTCAGCAATACTACAAATCAAATGGAAAGCAAGTATGTTTCCAATTGCCTTATTTTTAATTGAATGGCAGAGTATTTTCTTGAATCATCAAAATATTAATAGTGTTTGATAGTGATTGGTTAGACTTTTGTTTTTTTACATTTGTTTCTTAAATGAGTTATTTTTCAAAAACAATTCTCTGGCTTTGTGAAGAACTTCTTCAGTTATACATATATAACCTGTGTTATGTATAATGTCATGCTATTATATACTTATTCAAATGCATTAATATAACATATTTATATAAACATGTATGTGTGTATTATATATAAACCATGTAGTAAATACTAGTACCACCAATGGAATGGTCTATAAGCTTATGAATTTATAAGTTTTTTTTTTTTTTTTTTTTTTTTTTTTAGACAGAGTCTCGCGTTGTGGCCACGCGCCAGGCTGGAGTGCAGTGGCGTGATCTTGGCTCACTGTAACCTCCACAGGGTTCAAGCAATTCTCCTGCCTCAGCCTCTTGAGTAGCGGGGACTACAGGCATGCACCACCACGCCCAGCTAATTTTTGTATTTTTAGTAGAGACGGGGTTTCACCATGTTGGCCAAGATGGTTTCGATCTCTTGACCTCGTGATCTGCCTGCCTCTGCTTCCCAAAGTGTTGGGATTACAGGCGTGAGCCACCGCGCCCGGCCGAATTTGTAAGTTTTAAACCATCTGTTCCCTTTCACAGTAGCTCCCAAACTTCAGTATTTTGAAGAACACCTGGCGTTCTAGTTAAAAGTATATTCTTGAGTCCTATTCTTAAAAGATGATTCACTGACTCTGAGGTCAGTAATCTACATATTAAGACACTTTCTGGCTGGGCATGATGGGTCACGCTTGTAATCCTAGCACCTTTGGGTGGCCAAGATGGACGGATCACCTGAAGTCAGGAGTTTGAGACCAGCCTGGCCAACATGGCAAAACCCTGTCTCTACTAAAAATATAAAAATTAGCTGGGCATGATGGCCTGCGCCTGTAATCTCAGCCAGTTCGGAGGCTAAGACAGGAGTATTGTTTGAACCTGGGTGGCGGAGGTTGTGGTAAGCCGAGATCGCACACTGCACTCCAGCCTAGGCAACAGAGACAGACTCCGTCTCAAAAAAAAAAAAAAAAAAGACACTCTCCTTGTGAAAGTGATTGGGTCTGAGGCCATACTTTGAGAAATAGTATCTTAGAGAGACTAGTAATATGGTTGCACAGTACCCCGACTGGTCGATTTTTAATACGTTTTCAGAAGACCAGTTTGAAGGTGACACTGTCTGTTTATTAGTTTGTGGTTGTCCATTTTTCTTGATATTTTACAGTGATTTTAGAATTTGTATAACTCATTAGAATTATGTAGGAATTACACAACTAAACTTTGTAAGTAGTCACTTGTGTTCTGGCTCAGCAGAACTAACAGAAAGTATGTTTTGTTTATTCCTTATATATATTTGTAACAGTGGAAAGCTCCTAATCCAGTTACTGTTTTCAGGCAGTCTGCAGAACTAAATAAACTGCGCCAAGATTATGCTAGGTTGGTGAATGAGCTGACTGAGAAAACAGGAAAGCTACAGCAAGAGGAAGTCCAAAAGAAGAATGCTGAGCAAGCAGTTACTCAATTGAAGGTGATATATTCCCACCTTTATTTGTCATTTAATGAATAATATAGGTGTATTAGTCTGTTTTCATACTGCTATGAAGAACTGCTCGAGACTGGGTATATTTTTAAGGAAAGAGGTTTAATTGGCTCACAGTTCAACGTGGCTGGGGAGGCCTCAGGAAACTTACAATCATGGCAGAAGGTGAAGAGGAAGCAGGGCACCTTCTTCACAAGGTAGTAGGAAGGAGAAATGCCAAGCGAAGGGGAAGAGCCCTTATGAAACCATCAGATCTTGTGAGAACTCACTCACTGTGAAAAGAATAGCATATGGGAACCACGTCTATGGTTCAGTTACCTCCATGTGGTCTCTCCCTTGACACATGGAGATTATGGGGATTACAATTCAAGATGAGATTTGGTTGGGAACATGGAGCCTAACCGTATCAGTAGATATTTAATTTAATGACTTAAATGTGTATATACGTTTGAGAAATACAGTTTGAGGCTTAGTGGGACCTGTAGTCTAAATGCTATGCACTGATGAAAGAAAAAGAAGCATGTGCCCTATTGAAAGAATTGAATATAGGCTTGAATTTGAACTTAAAGACCATTTGAAGATATGGTGTATGATGATAGCTGATTAACAGGTATAAATAGTAGAATTTCATCTTATATATGGGGGTTCGGGTCTACATGTATAAGGCAGAAATCATGTAGTTAAACTTACCTTTAATACCAGCCTGTTACCCATAACTTGGATTTTTCAGTAGGTCCAATAGAACTTGTTTTTCTTTCATCATTGGAATATAGGTAGTTTTTCCTTTGCTTCAGTGCAAGACTAAGTAGTGCTCCATTGACTTGCACTTGATCCATGATGTACACAAATCACATACTGTAACGTTAGACACCAGAGTGTCACTTGGTTCGATGAGATGGTCATACTGTGAAGAGATGCATGGCTTTGCTCACGCTGACTGAGAGAGGAGCAGATTGATTTATCTCATTTTATATGCATTCTGGAGCATATGCACATTGAATAGAATGATGAGTATAATTCTTTGTTTCTCCTTTTATTGAAGAGGAGATTTGTTGGAAGTATAGTTCAATTTGTGTAAGTTAAATGCTACCTCATTATATTAGATAGATTCTTACCTAGGTCATTGATACAGTTGTACTTTGATACCAGTTCCAGAGTAGGAGTTAAAAAGGCTTCAAGAGTAATTAAATGTGGAAAATAGTGCGAATAATCTTTGTTTTTCTTTTCTTGGGTCTTGTGGGAGGTTGGTATAAGTATCCTTTCTTTTATTTAATATTGATCTTGCTGGTGGGTTTACTACTGGCATAGATATGGAAGTCTGTTCTCTGTGGATATGGATAAATAAATGACATTAAAGATTATAGTCGTGATTAGAGTGTTGTGTTATAAAAATACCTCAACATATGAATTTTAGCTACTCAGATTTAGTAATAAAGACACCAGGCTGTCCTTTGGAAGCTTATCAGCTGAAGGAAGATTAATGCGAAACAGGTTATTGCTAAGTGGATCAGATACGTATATAGTAGTAGCTATTTTGATCCAAACTCAACACAAATATTGAATCTCTGAAATAATCTCCAAACTGTAAACCCTGTAATGTTGAAGGATAGGATGGCTATGGCTGATAAATAAGTGCTTTTCAGACTGTGTATATCAGACCATGTATAAGTGCTTTTCAGACTGTGTATATCTGCCTATCTTACTGAAATGTAGGAGACTAGTTATAGTAAGTGGTTTTATGATACAGCAGTAGAGGTAGAGGATGCTTCCCCCCTCCCCCCTTTTTAAAGTAGAAATTCTGTGTTTGTGCTGATTTATCCTTTCTCCCTTTTAAAATACCAAGGTTCAACTACAAGAAGCTGAGAGAAGGTGGGAAGAAGTTCAGAGCTACATCAGGAAGAGAACAGCAGAACATGAAGCAGCACAGCAAGGTAAGGGGAAGAGGTATTCATGTAAACTTTGTATATAATTTTGGGTAAAATTTCCTCTCTCCTCCATCTGTGAAGAGTATAATTTGGCATTTTGGTTATAGCTCAATAAAAATAGCTTTTATAGTTTCAGAATATCTATCTTTCTTTGACATTTGTTAGTGTTTTAAAATTAAGTTACCTACTAGCTTTGCCTGAAGCATTGATGTTGCAGTCAAAATTACAGTACATGATAGGGTAAGGGGATCTTAGCTATATGTGTTTCTTTTCTGTAGTTATCCCTTTGGTTCTTTGGTTAATTCTTCATTTTACTTTTTGTTCGTAAGAAAAGACACTTCTTATTTTGAAGAGAAAAAAATACTAACTTTCACTAGTCATTTATTCTTAATTTTATGGATCTATCTGGGAGATAATGGAGTACGTGTTATGTGTATTATTTATTTCTGTACTACTCCCTTTCTCCCATGAAACACAAGTATAGGCTGCTATAGGAGCATGCAAGAGCAGAAGCAGGAGGGATTCGAAGATGGTTTTCTACAGGAGAGAATGCCTACATTAAGATTAGTACCAGTAGGCAAAGAAAGAGACTTCTAAAATGTAATGTTTTATTTTAGATTTGCAGAGTAAATTTGTGGCCAAAGAAAGTGAAGTACAGAGTCTGCATAGTAAGCTTACAGATACCTTGGTATCAAAACAACAGTTGGAGCAAAGACTAATGCAGTTAATGGAATCAGAGCAGAAAAGGGTGAACAAAGAAGAGTCTCTACAAATGCAAGTTCAGGTATTTTTCCTTCTTTAAAAAAAAATACAGGTTGTCAGTTATTAGATCTGTGTGTCTAGAAGAGAGAGTAAGGTGTACCTTATCTTAATTCTGAAATGATAATGAATAATTGTAACTTTGTCCTTGAGCACTTGTTACATGTGGTGTGTTTGAAGATGTGCTCACCCATAGTCTTAGGCTCCTTGTATTAGATTAGGAATAGCACAAACATGCCCTTAACTTCTGTTTTATAAGCTAAGTCAGAATGTCTAATCATTGTTTAAAATAATGATTTTTGGAATCTAAGAATGCCTTTTTTAAAGATAAGCATGTACCTATAATATATTGTGTTCATATACATGAGGGTATTTATTAGCATGCTTTTTCTCTTTTTGGTTGCTATTTATGAAAGGATATTTTGGAGCAGAATGAGGCTTTGAAAGCTCAAATTCAGCAATTCCATTCCCAGATAGCAGCCCAGGTAATGATGCTTTCTTATTGCTTATGATTAATAACTTCCAGCCATTTAAACACTCATCTGAATGCTTGTTGAGTGCCAATTACTGGATTAATAGCTGGGAGACTTGTCAGTGAATCAACAAATGATGATCCTAAGTGCTAAACACTTGGTAATTATGTACGGTGCTGAGGGAAAACACTTAAGAAAGAAATCCATAGCCAACTAATTAGATGAGGGGAAGGTTAGAGAGCTTTTATTATACAAAAATGTCCCCAGTTCTATCACAAAACAAGGAAAGAATTGGCCAAATGCTATCTAGAATAATGGCTTATGTATTACAGATGTTCATTAAATATCAGCCAGCTCTGGAAAATCTTCATATATCAGCAGGGGGAACAGTATGGTAACCATAGTTCACAGATTATATTTGGAAAAGGATCAATTGAAAATATTGTACCTCAGTTTAGTTAGTGATTCAACCTTCCAAAGTTTGCAGGTGGTAGTGTAAGACCTGTTACTCTTTGACGTGACATACACATCTTTATAAATCATGTAAAGAAAATCAGGTAAAAAGAAGTTAAGTACTGTGAATTTTCAGCTTCAGTTTTTCAACTTGAAAATTCTAAGACTTATGTGTAGTAAAAAGTGTTAGCTTGGAAGTCGGACATTTCTGTATAAAAAGTGGTTTTAATATTAAAATTTTGTTTTTAAGGTTCAGAGAAGTTCAAACTCTCAAAGCTTTGACCACGTAGACATATTTTTCCTAATTGCTTTATTTGTAGAAATTTTAGTTTAAAATTAATTGGGGAAGAATTAATGCAGGAAAGGGTGCTGGTGTGGATGTGTATGTATATGTGGATTATCAACTCAAATTGGATTGTGGTCTTTAGTTATTAGCTGAGAAGTAGCTCTAAAAAAGTGTTATCAGGAATTAAATAGAGAATGCTGTAAGTACCTTTTAAATAGTAAAGATGAGCATGGGTATTGCCAAACTATGTTAGTCATGAATTGGATAATTTTATTATTAAAAGTTGTTACCAAGGAGAAGAAACACAGGATGACAAATGACCTTTCTGTTTTTTTCTACGCATTTGTTACTTGTCAGTTATTTAGTTTTCAGGCCTGTCGACTTGTTTTATTCTAAATGTCTTGTGATATGTAATTCCCGACTACTGGCTGTTGGTGATCAAACTTGCTTTCAGAATGATAGTTACCCTATTGAACACTTACCATGGGCCAATACTTTCTTACCAATTTATATACAGTAGTTTCTCTTAAAATTTAAAGCTCTGTTATTATTGTATAGCTTTAAAGCTTTTTTTAAATACTTCTATGTTGACACTGTTTTTCTTTCTTAGACCTCCGCTTCAGTTCTAGCAGAAGAATTACATAAAGTGTAAGCCTGCCTTTTCACATTCTTATAATTTTGTAGTCACCACTAAATGATACTTGTTAGAATGACACTTATGATTAACTTTATACTTCTGACCTGTTCAGAAAATGCTCTGACATAGATTTGGAACAACTTTTGCTTTTTTGTTTTTTTGTTTCTTTTTCCTTTTTCCCATTCGTGAGTTGGTCCCTAAACATTATGTATTCTGCTTTTATTTATGTATTTATTATAAAAAGAGTTGGGGAGACTTTCATTTGAGTGTTAGCAATTATGTGGAGGAGGTAATTGTGTTTAGAAAGTAGTGGAAGTAAATTAATTTTTTTGTTTAATAAGTAGTTACAGTTCTTCTGTGACCAGCTCTGTAGTAGTATACCCAAAACAAAGTTACATGCTCTTTTGTGCTATATAATTTTGCACAGACATTGATCACTCATTGCTAGCCTCAAGCTTTAACAAATTAACCTCTTTATCTCGAGTTTTAAAATAGGGGTATGTATTTTAAGGAGTTACAGTAATATGTATGACAGTTTTTAGTAAACTAAAAGGGGCTATAGAAATGGAAGGTATATGAGAACTACTGAAGTAAGGATGATTCTCTTTAAGTCTTTAAATCCTTTTGATTTGTGACTTCTAAATGTTTATTGTATGTTCAAATGTCTTTCCTTCTAAAGGATTGCAGAAAAGGATAAGCAGATAAAACAGACTGAAGATTCTCTAGCAAATGAACGTGATCATTTAACAAGTAAAGAAGAGGAACTTAAGGTATAATAATTTGTATAAATGGCTGCAATATTTTACAGAACTGAAATTTAAATTGCCTTGATCCACATAATCAGTAAGTGTAATATGAAGAATGGAAAATAGTCTAGAGTTCATTTGAAATAAGTGTTTTCTAAACTACAAAAATCTCTAGCTCTCTATGAGGAAAAATTCAAAGGGCATCTCTCATGTGATATAATTTATAATAATTTACAATAATTTGATAGGAATATGTTAAAAGGAATTGGTGGTTTCTCTTATTTAGGAAAATTTTATAAGTTGAAACATTTATAGAAAAGATGCTTTACAAACTTTAAAAATCAATCGTATTAAATGTTTCAAATGCTATTTTTCCTTGTTCTAGGATATACAGAATATGAATTTCTTACTAAAAGCTGAAGTGCAGAAATTACAGGCCCTGGCAAATGAGCAGGTAGATCTTTATTGCTTTTGAGCATTGACATCAGAATTACAGTTTGTCTATTCTTACTTTCATTGATATTGTGAGCTCCAGTTTTATTT
Source organism: Cacajao melanocephalus (assembly GCA_963573385.1). Taxonomy (NCBI): domain Eukaryota; kingdom Metazoa; phylum Chordata; class Mammalia; order Primates; family Pitheciidae; genus Cacajao; species Cacajao melanocephalus. The sequence continues at coordinate 70,513 of CAUYLG010074462.1, read as the reverse complement.
GTGTAAGTAAAAAATATAATGGTTTCTTATCTTTGGCTGCATGGTTTGATGTTAACTATTTTTATGTTGAAATAAATGTTTGATCCAATGAATTAATCACTTGATATCACAGGAGTCAATTAAAATGACCTTAATATGCTAGTTTGTTTGAGCCTCTTGCCATTTAATTAAAAAAGGATATACCTTTTACTAGGATAAAAGTGAGAAGTAAAAAATATTGAACAGCAAAACATGTTACAGAAATGTATGGTATTGCTGTAACTTCAAGTATATGGAAATACAGCTTTTTAATATGTAAAAGTAAGTGAAAAAAATAGTTTGGAGCATTTCCTGAAAAGTGATATCATTTTCCTCTCATTCCACACACAGGCTGCTGCAGCACATGAATTGGAGAAGATGCAAAAAAGGTGACTAAAGTATTGTACATGTAACCATTCATACATTTATGTTCAAGTATAATTGTTGCAGAAAATGTTGCTACTTATAACTGAAGTTGTGCCCATTATTTTTGTAGATTTTTTGAATGTATGAAGTAATTTATTTTTTTCACTCTTACAGTGTTTATGTTAAAGATGATAAAATAAGGTTGCTGGAAGAGCAACTACAATGTGAAATTTCAAACCGAATGGAAGAATTTAAGGTGTGTGATTAATCTTGTAAACTTAGGTTTCTTAGAACAACCTTGTGTAATTTGCAGTTGTGTGAGTTCAGAAGTACTACTTTTTATGTGAAGTCACTCTGAAAGAATGTTTCTGTAGTTTGTTAGGGGACTTATATAAGCCATGAATTTTATCATAGACTTTTTCCCTAGATTATCTGTTCTTTTAGTAGAGTTTAGAGATTTATTTTGCCCCCCAGCCTTTTCTCAGCTGATAGTTTCCATTTAGGACTGTCTTTCTTGTCTCCATTGTTACTGTAGTTCTAGTTTCTGGTCATGGCCAACCAAGTGCTAGGGTGCATCTCTGTGTCCAATGAAATTTGAATTATGTCAATGTTTGACACAAATGACCTGTCACTTTGAATACTGAAAGCAGTGATAAAGGTTTAATTGTTCAAAAACCCATTCAAATGATTGCTTTATTACCTTTTTTCTTAATAAAACAGTAAATTGAGATTCTTTCTTCCAGATTCTAAATGAGCAAAACAAAGCATTAAAATTAGAAGTTCAGAATCTACAGACCCTTGTTTCTGAACAGGTAAGGCTTTTACTAAATTGCAAGGTAAAATACTTGATACATAACAGGATCTGGTTCTTCCTATTTAGATACCAAATTACTGATTGAGACATTTTGCTTAAGCTTAGATATGTCTGTTAATTGCCTTTCTATTCATCCAGTATCTAAAGTAAGGGAAATTTTTCTCCCTGAGATGAAGCTAGTGCCAGTCTGCTCAAAAGCACATTCCAGCAAAACAAAAATGTATATTAGGATACATACAAATAATTTAAGCCATTTTGATACATTTGACTCTCAGAAGAAATGTCCTGCCTTACACTTGGGGCCTCAGCTTTTTCTTTTAGGCAGCATGGTGTCTTTCAAGGTTGAAACTTAATACTAGCACTTAAAAGCAGAGTGATGTTGATCAGATGATTTAACCTTTCTGACACCTCTCATTCCAAGTCTTTCACATGGGGATTATATTAATATTTATACCGTAAGATTGTTAGATTTTAAAGGAGAAGCTTATGTATCGTGCTTAGCCTAGTGCTTTGTTTATGGCAGGTATCTAAACCGTAATTCTTTTCCCTTAGAATATTTATTTTATCCATCTCATCTCCATCGCCTGCTATCATCACTATTCATTTTATATTTATAGCAATGCATCAAAACTGTAGCAGCTTTGAATAAGCATGGTTCTATAAATTAGAGCCTAGTGGTATCTGTTCTCTGCCTATTCCTAAGTCCTGCGTTAATATTCTTCTCCTACACAGCTCTTACAATTACAGTTTATTGATAAAACAATATTCTAGAAACTCTTGATGACACATTAGAATAGAATTTTTGCATTTGTTCCTAATACTAAGTTTTTGGATTGTACTTTTATTGGAAGGTGAAATATAAGCTATTGTAGATGGTAGCACTTCCTTTAGCAGATGCATGCATTCTTCTTTCATTTATTTTAAAATTCACATTTATGCAGATATTGAGCTGGTGTAAGCAGCTGTGCCTTTTGAAGTATTTTGTTAACTTGTCATGAAATAATCCATTTATTCTATCTACCCATATGATATTGAGTGCATTATTGCATAGTCTTTATTACTTTGTATTTGCTTTATCCTTGTAAACTAAAGGTAATAAAGGAGAAAATGCTGAAGGGATGATATTTAGTTTAAATGGCATTTAAGTCTTGTTTTATTTTTTTCTTGAGGCAAGAGTCTTCCTCTGTTGCCCAAGCTGGAGTTCAGTAGTGCCATTTTGGCTCATTGCATCATCTGCCTCCCAGGTTCAAGCCATTCTCATGCCTCAGCCTCCTGAGTAGCTGGGACTACAGGCTTGTGCCACTATGCCCAGCTAATTTTTGTATTTTTAGGAGAGAAGGGGTTTTGCCATGTTAGTCAGGCTGGTCTTGACTCCTGGCCTTAAGTGATATCTGCCTGCCTTGGCCTCCCAAAGTGCTGACATTACAGACATGGGCCACTGTGCCCAGCTAAAGCTTATTCTTATTTCCTTTTCTGGTATAGCTTACAAAAGATATGGTATCTCATCAATTATAAGGTTTCCCCTTTACTCTCCCCCCCCCACCTCCAATTTACCATCTCTGAAATACAAATGTATCTTGTAGTCTCTGATTACAGTTTAGTTGGCAACATTTAAAATTTTTACTGTTAAATAGCAGTGGTGAGATATAACATTGGTGAGTTGACTTGGATTAGATAAAATGTAATGGTGTGTGTGTGTGTGTGTGTGTGTTACTTCTTACTTGGAAAAACAGAGTACAGTTTTTGTGTGTTAGTCACCAGAGATTTTTGAAATGCTGATTTCAGTATATAAAGTTTTAACCTTTCTAAAATTAACTTCATGGAGGTAAAACAAATGCTTAGAAACTTCTGGATCTGTCCTAGAATTCTTGTATTTTAGTAATATCCAGGTGATGGCGACTGTTACTTAAACAGAAAACTTTTTGATTCTTTACTAAAAATAGTATTCTCCATCATTAGATAAAAGTAAAACTACCAGCCTTAAATTTTTCTTTTCCTTTATGATTAAAAAAATATAATACCTTGAGTAATGCCATTATAATACCTTATGTAAAATTCCCAATCATGTTTATGAAAGTTTATACTATTGCTATCGTATTAAGTCAGCCTTCTATTATAAGGTTTCTGTGTACTTTTAGATGTTCTGTTAAAATGACAACTTTTAGTATGAGATGTACTTTCGTTATGAAGAACAACAATTCACAGAATAAAATTTTATAGCCACAGCTTTTGACTTATTTAAAATAATTACTTGATAAGAGGAGAAACTCAGTTTGTGATATTAAGATCTGCTGTTCGGTAATTCTTAGATTGTTCTAACTCTGAAAGCTTTTTGTCAATAATCTAGAAAGCATATGACTGATGTTCTGGTTATAGTTGTGACTTTTTTCATCTTGGCAAAGAATCATATTTGTAGCTTTTTCTCTAGTTGTTTTTATTGTTGTTGCTAGTGAAAGAAGAGAAAAGACTGGTGTAACCTTAATTTCTGTCATTTCCACTTTTCTTTAACCCCTTTCTATCCTGCAGTCAGAATTCCAAGTGACAGTTGAGAGATTGAACAGTTAAGTTATGTAAAAATTTCAGTCTTTTTACCTCATGGATTTTTATTCTGGAGGAAAAGATTAAGCTTATGAAAGCAGAAGCCAATAATGGTGCCAAGTTGTTGTTACCTCAGGTGTAGGAAGCAGAAAGACAACAGGTACCAGGTAAGGTAACCTGTTGCTACTCTAAAGGAGGGAAGGCTACATTTGGATTTAGGGTTGCAGATGGTCAGATAATGCAGATAAGTCATTTACTAATACTTCATTTACTGAGAATAAGACTTTTTTTTTTTTTTTTTTGCTGGGGGAGAGCACATACTGACTTTTAGTGAAGGAGGAGCATGACTTTTTATTGTTATTCCAGAAGATTTTTAAGATTCAGTGGTCAAGATTAAGTAAAAACTATAGGAAGTTTCTTCTTTTTGCCCTGCTGCCTTGTTATATTGTATTGCAGAATAATTTATTATTGTATATGGTATGGTCATCTAGGGAGGAAATAGTAGGATTGGATTAAACCAATAAAGGATGAAGTAAAGTAAAAATGTTTGAGGAGATGCAAACTAAGCCGGGTCAGTGTTATGCAATTGAATATTTGATGAGCTGAAGACTAAGAATACTTTTTAAACTGTAACTTCATTAAAAAAAATTAAATTCATCAAATACTTACTTACTAGCTGAGTGTATGCTAGGTACTTACCTATATGCTGAGGCTACAGAGATGAATGAGACTTGATTCTTGCCTTCTTAATATGGAGATAGATGTGTTAAACAGAAAATTACGGTGAATAAAATTTCTGAAGTCTGTGTACAGGTTTAGAGGACGAGATAATGCATTCTATTAATATTTGAAGGAGGTGCAGAGTTAACACAGGGAACAACTAAACCTGATTTTGAAAAATAAACACGAATTTGCCAAAGAGCTAAGAGGCAGTACAGGCTGAGGGAATACAATGTTCAAAGACGTGACAGTGTGGCAAGATTGGCATATTCAGAGTATTGGTATTTTGTAGAAGTACAAAATAGAGGAAGGATGTAAGGAATAGAGAAAGATTTGCTAAGACCTAATTATGAAGGACTTTGCATGCTGTGTGAGGACCATGAACCTGATGTAGCATATTGTGAGCCACTAACGGGTATTGCAAGGATAAATGAGCATTTAGCCTAACATTTTGGAATGAATACTCTGGTAGATAGGACTGAGTAAAGATACAATATGGTAAATGGTTAAGGTGCAGGTAACTCAGTCTTACTATTAGTGTTATATATTTTTGTGAGATGGCATTCATTGTAAACAAAGATGGACAAAAACCATTTTATGAATGATTTAATAGCTTAGTGCATTACCTGTTTTTCACAGTATAACCCTGATTTAATGTACTTTTGAGAAGTCCTCTTTCCTTTCTGATGTTTGGATTATTTTTTCCCTCTGGGAAGTTTTTCCTATGCCCCCTACAAAACAATCCTTATGGACTAGAAACAGGGAGAAGAATTTGGGTATTATGATATTTGAGATGAGAGCCTAAACTTAGGATTAAAGAGAAGGGTTTAATTTCATATATATTTAAGGAGTGGACTTTTAGGACTTGGATATGGCAATGGAAAATTGATATTATTTGTGAAAAATGATTATAATAAGATTGAGAAAACAGAAAACAAAGATTGGGGAAAAAAGTAAGAAACTAGCAAAATTGGGAAAGGGGTGCACAGAAGAGAATGTTCTAGGAGAAAGGCCCTAAATCTCTTTGGTCAGGCTGCTTGGCTGTCTGAAGATATGGGAATACTGAGGGAGAAATTTTGACTTTGTACATAAGATAAATTTTAACAGTGAGGACTTGTGTGTGTACTGGGGGGATGCCAGGAGAAGATTCAAATGGAACTCACCTTACATGTCATGTATGTTTTATAAAGAGAATGTATTCCTGTTGCTTTTGCAGTTTACAGTTGATTTTAAAATATTTTATATCTTGATCTGGTTGGTATATACATAATATCTATCTACCAAAAATCACTGAGCTATAAACAGGATTTACACACTTGCTTATGTAAATGTTATACCTTAGTATAGAAAAAAAAAATCAATTAAAAGAGCCTCCCCCCTCTACCCCACCCCGCCTTCTTTCACAAGGTCTTAGAGTCTGGGCTCTATATTTGAAGAATTGAATTAATGTAAAGGAAGTGAGGCAAATTATCTTATCCCTAAATTAAGGTTATCTTTTCTAGTGATTAAGATTTTTTTCATAAGATTCTAATTCATTTGCCTGCCATTTTATACTACTACTTTTTCTGTGTCTCTTGTGTAGATGTATCTCTTCTGTTGGTGTTTTCTGAATTCAATAATTATCAAGTCTTCAAATAAAAGTTATTGTCCTAAATTTTGTATCTGTTTAATAACCCTAAACAATTTTCACAGAATTCTATTTCTCATCTGGTTTTACTTCATACATATTTGGTAAAGTTAAACTTTCTTTTGGTGATTTTTATTTTAGCCTAATAAAGATGTTGTGGAACAAATGGAAAAATGGTAAGAGTTTAGTTTTCTTATTATATTTTGATGAGTCACTTCTATGAAATTAACTACATTAATCCAGATTATTAAAATTCTCTTTAAACTTTGTAATAGAAGAAAATGTGTAATGCTATTGATTTGGGATTTTATTACTGTTTGTGGGTTTTATGTGTGACAGTAATTTTACTTGTTTAGGCTAGCATGTAAGCATGAATTACTTGAATATATTTTACTTTTAAAGAAGCAGTATCGTCAGACCATGATCAAGGATCCTTAGAAATCTTTCTAGAATTAAAAGTTTGTAAGAAATGATGGACAAAGGAGTTGATCCATGTAAAATGTTTAGAAATAATATCATTAACCTTGAAAAATAGTTAATACATGTGTTATAAACTTATAATTTCAGCATTCAAGAAAAAGACGAGAAGTTAAAGACTGTAGAAGAATTACTTGAAACTGGACTTATTCAGGTGGCAACTAAAGAAGAGGAACTGAATGTAAAGCATTTTGTAGTTTTATTTTGCTTGTGATTATTTAGTGACTTAGAGGGATTTCACTGTAATTTGTTTAAGATTTTTCCCATAGATCTTAAACTTAATAGTAAATATTACATTTTATAAATTTATATAATACTTTTTTTATTAACAGTTTATTTTAGAAGTTAGAAATACGTGGTTGATTGTAACATTCACTGCCTTAATGAGGTAGATGCTATTGTTATAGTTTATCAGTTTCCCCTCTTGCACCCATGCCCAAATGATAACCGAATAACCAGCAGACTCATTCATGAAATGGTATTAGAGGCCAGAGAACAGATTGCCATTCTATTTTATGATTGTCATTAGCTTTAACTAATTTGGGAAAGAATTGCTGGAAGAAGTAAGTTAAAAGATGTATTTGAATTTAGAGGAGAGGAGTAGCTTAATTAACAAGTGGTACACTATGTATTTTTGGGGTTGTTCAGATATGAGTAGAAATATATGTGGGTATAATTGAATTAAAAATCCATTTGGGTAGCTATAGAAGTTATAGAATTATAGACATGGAAAAAAGTGAAAGTTTTAGGCCTTCCAGAGAGGAAAAGAAGCAGCTAAATGTATTTTGAAGCTAGCTATATTTTTTCAGAAAATAAAAGCATGTTTTTGCTTATGTGTCTTTGAAAAAGGCAATAAGAACAGAAAATTCATCTCTGACGAAAGAAGTTCAAGACTTAAAAGCTAAGCAAAATGATCAGGTAATGTGTGTAGTAAATTTTTGCAGCTATTCTTTCTCTCATTTTTTTTTTAATTAAAAGAGATGGGGTCTTGCTCTTTTGCCCAGGCCAGAGTGCAGTGGTATAATCATAACTCGTCTTAACCTTGAACTCCTGGGCTCAAATGATACTCCTCTCTCAGTCTCCTAAGTAGATAGGACTATAGGCTCATTCCACAATGCCCAGCTAATTTTTATCTTATTTTTTGTAGAGACAGGGTCTTGCTTTGTTGTCCAGACTCGTCACAAACTTCTGGCCTCAAGCTGTCTTCCCCACTTAGCTTCCTAAAGCTCTGGGATTATAGGCATGAGCAACTGTGCCCAGGCTGCTCTCTTTTAAACAGTGGGCAAACTTGCATAAAAACAAGTCTTTTGTTTCTTTTGTCCAGGTTGGAATTTATTAATTGTAGTTTTAATTTATGAATGATAATCAGTAATAGAGGCTGCAGTTTAATACTGATTGTATGCCAGGTACTGTAATGAATACTCCAGATAGGATGCCATTGCCTCTTAGTAGAGTGATAAAAAGGTTCTAAGTATACAAATGTAAAGTAAGACTCTAGTAAAAGAGGCTGCCTGAAATTAGGCAGTTTCCCAGTTGTATTTTTTCTGTGGTTGGAATTATTGATTAAATAATCTTCACATTTACCTAATGATTTTTTTTCTTTTCGCATATTTATAAGTGGACTTAAAATTGCTTATTTTCAAAATGCTATTTATTGTCATTAATATGACATTTAAAAAGTCTCGAAAAAAAGCCTGGGCTTACTTTTCCCATTTGGATTTTGATTGTAGTTGAAACTTTAAGGATAATGTACATTTCTATTTCTGACCTATTTCTATTTTGAGCAGATTACTAAGTAGGATACTTTCCTATTTCTAGGTTTCTTTTGCATCTCTAGTTGAAGAACTTAAGAAAGTGTAAGTGATAACATTATTATGAACTGACTTTTTTTTTTTTTTTGCTCCATCTTTTTTTGTGCTCAGAAATCTAGTTTTATTGTGCAATTGGGACAGCTGATGTATGTTTAACTTTCTAGAATTTTTCTTAATAGAATATGAGAACTTAGCTGTGCTTTCCCAAATTCATGTAATTAAAAAAAGATCTATTTCCAGAAACTGGGAGTCAATATAATTGAATGGAACTTGATTCTCTCCTGTGTTCCTCAGGGTCCAAATCTCATATTTCTGATGCACTTTTGACTTAACTGACTTCTTGTGCATATAGGCTTCAGCTCTCTGTTAGGAGGAGCTTTAATTTCGCCCCAAACCTGTCTACAAAGATATGTTGCTATTTTATTTAAAATGGGGAAAGGGTTGATTTGGAGAGCCATTTCATTATTTGGTGCTATTTTTATATCTTGGTGGATCTTGGTGATTTCTAATCAAATTATACTGCATTTACTTAAGGATCCACGAGAAAGATGGAAAGATCAAGTCTGTAGAAGAGCTTCTGGAAGCAGAACTTCTCAAAGTTGCTAACAAGGAGAAAACTGTTCAGGTATTGGGAGACGGAGAACTGTGTTTTATGTTTTGTTTATCAACTTTAGTTAATATCATTTAATTTCATGTGTTTGTCTGTGTATTGCATTTTATGTCGATTTCTGTGTTTCCATTGTCCAATCTTGTCTGTTTTGTCATTGTCAAGGATTTGAAACAGGAAATAAAGGCTCTAAAAGAAGAAATAGGAAATGTCCAGCTTGAAAAGGCTCAACAGGTAAAAATCCCAGAGCCATAGCATGACAGATTTATTAGTTATGTGTTATTTATGAGCTATTTGGTTTTTTTTCTTGTTGCTCAGAAAAATCTTTTAGTAGTATGCTGTAAGCATATTGGGTGATGTGCTTTTGATTTTATTTTTTGCCTGATTTGAGAAAGTGTTCTTGATATTTTAATCTATATATCTTAAAAATTTTAACTATTAATGGTTATTTTCTAGAACATTTTTTGTGCTAATGTTTCATTTTAGTTTGTTGATTAAAAATGAAACACAAAACACTTTGGCAATTTTTTTAAATCCTCCTCCTTTAAAAAACAGCTGCATGGACCAAAATGTTATTTGAATATACGTTGCTCGACTTCTGTATTAGAACAAAGTTCAAGTTTCATTGGGATTTCAGACCTACATGTGATTACTGGAAATTGATGAGTTTTGCTGATTTTAATCTGATAAAGCTGCATTGAAAAAATGGTGAGATTTCATTGAAGAGATGATTGATTCATCTCATAGATTCATTCAGCAATATTTATTGTCAAAGCGATACTCGTCGAAGCACTGTGCTTGTGATTGGTGGATCGTTAGCTAGTGATTGGAGATAATCTGTTGAGTGAAACGGGTAGGATGAAAAGATCATACTTTTCTGATACAGATTGAGAGTCAGGAAAGTCTCCTCCTGAGGAACTGACATCTAAGCCAAGAATCTGAAGGGCTGTGAGAAGAGAGTGGAATGTAAAAGGTTTTATCAGACTATGTATGATTAAGAAAAAATTTAAAAAGGACAACATAGAGGACTGTTGAGTAGTTGGGATGGAGAAGAGCTCTGATATGGTAGGGAGGTATGTGGAGAGTTAATAGTCTAATTTTCACAACTGTAGAAGTATCATGGCTGGTCTGAGTGCAGTGGTGTTTACAACTGGTCGATCACAGCCAGTTACAGATATCTTTATTCCTTCTCCAATCCCACTGCTTCGCTAGACTAGCCTAGGAAAAAAAGAGCATCACATTAGTTAGACTTATTATTCATAACTATTTTCCTTGTCCCTCCCCCTTACTATTTTTAGTTTGTTACTTTATTATTGGAGTCAAGAGGAGGTGAACTCAAAACACATCTCGTTTTGTCATGAAAAATTTAGCTAGTTTCTTTGTAATTTGAAGTGTACACATTATAAAGACTTAACAAAGGTTAGAAAGTTAAATTGAAAGGATTATGAATTGATTTCTGTGTTTTATATTTCAGTTATCTATCACTTCCCAAGTTCAGGAGCTTCAGAACGTGTAAGTAACATTTATCTAATTTCCTTTTACTATTTCTTTTTCATGAGTTAAATAGAAGTATAATGAAAATTATAGCTTCTTGATTTCAAGTGGTGTTTTAGAAAATTCGAAAATATCAATTATCTCAAAAGTCCTTAGGGTCCTGAGTTTCTCATTTGGCTTTAACCCATACGTTTCTTTTGAGGGAAGGAGGTAGAAGTCTTACTTTTCATGATTTATAATTTGAATATAACTGTAAATTGAGATGTTGCTCTTTGCCTATTTTAATAGCCATATGAAATTGGTATCTATTTCACATCCAGATCAATTGTAGTAAGTTTTCCAAATTTATTTATATTGACTTAAGGTGATATAAGATAAAGGTAGAGCTTAACTAACTTATCTGTGTATTCAGTGATGGAATGGTTTTCCTTAATCATCCTACATCTGCTAATTTGATTGTCTCCAAAATCTTACGTGCCTTTTTTTTTTTTCTGAGACAGAGTTTCGCTTTGTCACCCAGGCTGGAGTGCAGTGTTGCGATCTCAGCTCACTGCAATCTCCACCTCCCGGGTTCAAGCGATTCTCCTGCCTCAGCCTCCCGAGTAGCTGGGACTACAGGTGCCCACCACTACGTCCAGCTAATTTTTTTGTATTTTTGGTAGAGACGGGGTTTCACTATGTTAGCCAGGATGGTCCCAATCTCCTGACCTCGTGATCTGCCCGCCTCAGCATCCCAAAGTGCTGAGATTACAGGTGTGAGCCACTGCACCCATCCTTGTATGCCTTTATACTTGATAAGTTTTAGTTTATTTTAATCAGTTTGGACTGTGAGTACTACCCAAAATATACTTTTTACAGTGTCTAAAATTTGTGCTTTTTATGGTTATGTAACATTTTCGTTTACAGTTCTGATTAATTTATTATCAGATTAAAAGGAAAAGAGGAACAGATGAATACCATGAAGGCTATTTTAGAAGAGAAAGAGAAAGACCTAGCCAATACAGGGAAGTGGTTACAGGTGAGAAGTTAAAAAACAATAAAAAATCGCTTTTTTAATACTGGACTGTCAACTTAATTTATACCTATTGTTTTTAAGGATCTTCAAGAAGAAAATGAATCTTTAAAAGCACATGTTCAGGAAGTAGCACAACATAATTTGAAAGAGGTATAGTATAAACAGATTACCAGCATATTACATTAGGAATGAGACACCTTTGTTTAATGTGTTAGAAAGTAAAGATGTTAATATGTTCTGAGTTTCTTTGCCAGAAAAATTATGTTGTACCATAGTTTTGTTGTTGTTTGAATAAGTTAACTTTTATTTCTGGCAAGTCGTACTTAACTGCTTAATTTGTCAATCTGAGCCTGAAAGGATTTCCTTATCTGTACCTTTTCAAGTAGACTTTTAGCTCATCCTCAACCATCTGTTTAAAGTATTAGTCTTTAATGTTTTTAGAAATAAGTATTAAAAATTGTTTAATAAAACTGATTCTGTCCTTGCTTTATAAATGGCCCAATCTTGTATTTACTGCATATAATTATGTTTTTGTTTTTATTGGTGGGTGATTCTTATTTATATGTTGTAGCACCTGTTCTTTTTTTTTCTTATTAAATGTTGGCATTAAAAATGTGATTCTGTTTCTCAGGCCTGTTCTGCATCACAATTTGAAGAACTTGAGATTGTGTAAGTATGCTTTAAGCCAGCTCTTTGAAGAGAAACAAACGTCTTATTATTTTCCAGAATGTGCTTGAATATGATGATGAGTTTCCTGTATCTCATTAACTTTACTATTAAGTGGAAGTTATAATCCAGAGGCAAATAGGCTAAGTCTCTGTTGGGTAAAATAAAGATTCTTTAAATGCTTTCAGATACCTGGAGACTTTATTCTTTCCAAATCCATCAAACCCATTTTTTCAATTATTCTTTCTGTAAATGTAGACTGGTTTTAAGTTATTTTTTAAAACAAAGTATGCAATTATTATAGAGATTAAACTTTCGAATGAAAACTAGTATTTGAAAGTGTTAGTAACATCTCTGAATTAACCAGAAGATAATCTTAGCCATCATCTTGATGTAATGAATTTTAAACTTTTCTATAATTTTAATTTATTTATAGGGAAAATAGAACTTGTCATGTTAATTATCCTGTGCTGGATAGGAAAAATACTGAATCTAATCAGCATAGGAGGTGTCAGTTTTTGTAGATACTCATCTTAGAAAATGTTTGATTCTAGAGAGTCTGTTGTCTTAAGCTATAGCAGGTTACAATGGTGAGAAAGGATATCTGAACCTGATCTTTTTGGCCCACTTTAAAATTGCTTTTAACAAATTTTCCTTGGTGATACCATTAGTCTTTATTGGTGTTTATTTTAAAGAAGTTCCCCCTCCCCCTTCCTATTTTTTTGAGACTGAGTCTTGCCCTGTCGCCCAGGCTGGAGTGCAGTGGCGCGATCTCAGCTCGCTGCATTCTCCGTCTCCCGGGTTCAGGCGATTCTCCTGCCTCAGCCTCCTGAGCAGCTGGGATTATAGGTGTGCGCCACCACGCCCGGCTAATTTTTTTGTATTTTTAGTAGAGACGGTGTTTCACCTTGTTGGTCAGGTTGATCTCAAACTCCTGACCTCGTGATCTGCCTACCTCAGCCTCCCAAAGTGCTGGGATTATAGGCGTGAGCCAGTGCGCCTGGCAAAAGGATGTTGAGGATATTTATTATCTTTCTGTAAACAAGGGAGATTACTCCATTCTTGGAACCAAGACTGCTCATTTGTACAATTATTCTTTGTCTTTTGGGCATTGTATAACTGTGAAGGTGCTTATCATTTGCTTGGAAAGTTTAGGGCCACATTTCTGGCCTGTTTATAGTAGAGATATGTAGATCATTAAAGTAGGTAATTTTAGATATATTTCTTCCTTAAATTTTTTTTTTACCATTTTCTTTTTTAAATTAATATACTTTATTTTTTGTGGTAGAGCAGTTTTTATATTTACAGGAAAAAATGAGAGAGAAATACAGTTTTCATATACTCTTCCCAATTCCGCCTACTATTAACATCTTGCATTAGCGTGGTACATTTGTTACAACTGATGAACCAATAGCAGTACATTGTTACCATTGTTATTAAAAACTGAAGTTAATAGTTTTCATCAGGATCACCATCTGTGGGTTTTAACAAATGTATAATGACATGTATCCATCATTATAGTATCATACAAAACAGTTTTACTGGCCTCAAAATCTCTTGTGTTCTACCTATGCATCCCTTCCTCTCTTTCTCCATACCCTGGCACCACCCTCACAACCAGTGATCTTACTGTCTTCAGAGTTTTGTCTTTTCCAGAGTATCATAATTGAAATCATACAGTATATAGCTTTTCTGAATTGACTTCTTTCTTTTTTTTGAGACAGTCTTTCTCTGTGGCCCGGGCTGGAGTACACGGAATGCAGTGGTGTCATCCTGGCTCACTGCAGCTAGGACCTCCTGGGCTCAAGTGTTCCTCTCACCTCAGCCTTCGGAGTAGCTGGGACTGCAGGCACATGCCACCATGCATGGCTAATTTTTTAGAGACAGGGTCTCCCTGTGTTCTTCAGGCTGGTCTCAGTCTCCTGGGCTTGAGTGATCCTCCAGCTTTGGCCTCCCAAAATGTTGGGATTACAGTCATGAGCCACCATGCTCAGCCTTGTATTCGCTTCTTTTACTTAGCAATATGCATTTAAGTTTTTCCCTTTTTATACATTTATCTGACTCTTCATGTATGCTGTTTTGCTATTTTTCTCATATAGATATATAATCATCTTGAAATTAATTCTAGATCAAGTTTGGTAAAAACAGTGTTCAGTTCAATGAATACTTAAGACTCTATTATGTGCTTTCTGGCCTTGGGGATACCAAAATAGATACGATTTCCTATCCTGAGGAAACAGATAGTTAAACAGATCATTCTGATGGTGGTGTTATGCTAGAGGTCTGTTGCTTAGGATGACAAGGACAATTGAGATTCTCTTGAGCTAGATAGAGTAAGATTTACATCAGCATTGGGTAAAGGAAAAACAGATTAAATTATACATAGCATCTCGTCAGTACAAAGGTTAGACATATTTTGTAATTTCCAGGGTCAATAAATTGTGACTAAGATTCCCAGGGGCAAAACTCCTTTCTTTAAGTGGTAATTTTTGAAACGAGTTAGTAAACTATAGTTTTGTTCTTAGTCTTTGTTTTAGAGTTTCTTAGATTAAGTCACATTTGCTTAAGAAATGTTAAGTATGGCTGAGTAGAATGATCTAGAAATATTTTTTAAAACAAATGTCTAAGTTGATACAGTATGGGGAAAAGTGTTGGTATGTATTGTTTCTGCCATCTTTTTTCTTAGGGGTGATGTTGGAGTCTGGTTTTATTTTTTTTTTATGTATTTCAGTAAATGTAGATCTCTGTAAAAAATTCTAGGTTGAAAGAAAAGGAAAATGAATTGAAGAGAGTAGAAGCCATGCTAAAAGAGAGGGAGAGTGATCTTTCTAGCAAAACAAAGCTGTTACAGGTGAATATGGTCACTTAAAATTAAGTATTTTGTAAATTATTGTCTTTGCATGTTTTAAAATAATTTTTAACTGCTGCCAAAAAAATAGAGTACAGAATGAGTCTCCCTCCCTCCCAGATACTAGGTCTCATTATTGGTATTATTTTTTTGAGTAAGTACCCATGCATAAAATGTGTGTATGTATGTATACTTACTTGTTTATAATATACTCTGTTTAACTATACTAACTTGTGTATTTTGCTTCCTTCACAAGTAAGAGTTTTAAAGATATTTCCATATAAGCACATTTCTGCCTTAACTTTTAATAACTTTATTGTATTGGATGGTTACATCATCTCTCTCTTTCTCTCTCTTTAGACAGTCTTGCTGTGTTGCTTAGGCTGGAGTGCAGTGCTTGAACTCAGGTCACTACAGCCTCCGCCTCCTGGGTTCAAGCAGTTCTCCTGCCTCAGCCTCTGGAGAAGCTTGGACTGCAGGCACGCACCACCATGCCCAGCTAATTTTTGTATTTTCCATAGAGATGGGCTTCACCACGTCGTTGACCAGGCTGATCTTGAACTCCTGACCTCAGGTGATCCGCCCACCTCGGCCTCCCAAAGTGCTGGGATTACAGGAGTGAGCCACCGCACCCAGCCTATATCATTTATATAACCAATCCCAGTTGATGGACACCTAGATTAGAGTTTTTTTTTTCCTGCACAAACAATGCAGCAGTGGATATCCTTGCACACATTTTGAATACTTTTACTTGTTTATCTGTAACCTAGAAGTGAAATTCTGGATCAAGGCTTATGTAGGTTTTTTGTTTGTTGAAAGACATAGTTAAATAGAAAGTCAGTGTCTTCTCACCTTCATGCAGTTAGTATTCAGGGTACTTACAGAACAGTGATTTGAAGTGATAGCAAATTTGTAGATGGCTACATTGTCTTGGATTATTCATGCTGACATTACATGCTTCAGTGTTTGAGTCTGTCATATTTCTTCTCTCTCTCATGTAGGTTCATTTTAAATTTTGTTAGACAATGCTAAATAGACCTCCAAAAGTGTTTTTACTAATTTTCACTCTCACCAGCTAAGGGCCATTTCCCTTCTTCCTTTCCAACATTAACAAGGATAAAAATATTTGATACTATACTTGAAAGATGGTAAGATCATTTTTATTTTGCATCTGATTGTGAGAGAAGTTAAGCATTTTTCATATGTTTAAGCTACTTTTATATGAATTGTCCTTTAACTTTTCCCACATTTTTTCCACTGGGTTGACTTTTTCTTATTAATTTATAAAATCCTTTTTTGTAATAAGGGAAATTAACCTTTTGTCATTAATTAAATGGGGTGATTTATTTTCCCTATTTTTTTCTTCTGACTTCATTTGTGTTTTTCCCCTTTTTGGGAAATTTGAGACTTTTATGTCCTCAAATTTAAGTAATTTCCAGAGTTTTACATCTTGGGAAGAAAGTTATCTCTCATTTTATGATTATAAAAATATATTCGGACGGGCGTGGTAGCTCGCACCAGTAATCCCAGCACTTTGGGAGGCCGAGGCAAGTACTCTTGAGGTTGGGGGTTCGAGGCCAGCTATGGCCAACATGGTGAAACCCCGACTCTACTGAAAAAACATACAAAAATTAGCCGGGCATGGTGGCAGGCACCTGTATTCCCAGCTACTCTGGAAGCTGAGACAGGAGAATCACTTGAACCCGGGAGGCAGAGGCTGCAGTGAGCCAAGATGACAGCACTGCACTCCAGCCTGGACGACACAGTGAGACTATCGTCTTTTAAAAAAATTTATGTTTTCTTCTAATGTGTTTCTAATTTTGTTTTAGATTATTTATATGTAACATTTCAGTAAGCTGTAACAATAACATTGTAACCGTTAAAAAGAGAAGGCTAGCCACATAATTAAATAATCCATCATAACGGTAGTGATTCTGCTCCCCAGGGGACATTTGTCAGTACCTGGAGACATTTTTGGTTATCACAGCTAGGGCAGGGGTGCTGGGGCATCTAGTGGATGGGTGCCATGGATGCTGCTAAATGTCCAACAGTGCATAGGATAAACCCCCACAACAAAGAAAAGCAGCCAGCCCAAAATATTACTAGAGTTGAGGTTGATTTGAAATGTCACTTCATACTAAATTCTTAGAGCTATTTGGGTATATTTCTGGATTCTATTTTATTCCATTGAGACATGCAAACTCTGCTGCTAGTACTAATATAAAACTCTGATTTCATCATATGTTTTAATATAGAGCTTATTACACCCCTTAAAATTATTGCTATTTTGGAATTTTTATAGCTTGTATGATCTGTTTCTAAAGTTTATTTGGAAAAAAAATCTGTTTAGATACTGATGTCTAATTTTTATTTAATTAGGATGTACAAGATGAAAATAAATTGTTTAAATCCCAAATTGAGCAGCTTAAACAACAAGACTACCAACAGGTAGGTACTATTTAGATGTCTTGCCTTTCATTTGTGTGGCAAAAAAATTATATAACCAGTGACATATAAGTATTCTTGCTATTTCTGCATTTTCATTGAGAATAAAGTGTATTAATTTATGTTTATCAAATTTTATACAAAAGAAAGCAATTTGCTATGTCATATCTAAAGTAAAACAATTTATAAAGTGTACACAAATAATGTTATTACCTATATTTCAGATATGTTTTATATCAGTGTGTGTTTTCTGATCTTAGAATTCTTAGCAAGTCAGTTTAAATACTATAGAGGTTGGCTTAAAGATACGTGTACACACTCTATCTATCTCCCCTCTTCCTAAATGAAACAGTAACTGGAGAGAAACTGACAAATGTATCATTAAGTGATAGGGCCGGGCACAGTGGCTCATGCCTATAATCCCAGCACTTGGGAAGGCCGAGGCGTATGGATCACGAGGTCAAGAGATCAAGACCATCATAACTAACACAGTGAAACCCCATCTCTACTAAAAATACAAAAAATTAGCCAGGCATGGTGGCACGTGCCTGTAGTCCCAGCTACTCAGGAGGCTGAGGCAGGAGAATCGCTTAAACCCGGGAGGTAGAGGTTGCAGTGAGCTGAGATCACACCACTGTACTCCAGCCTGGGTGACAGAGTGAGACTACTCCAGCCTGGGTAACAGAGTGAGACTCTGTCTCAAAAAAAAAAAAAAAAAAAAAAAAAAAAAGTGATGGTCTACCACTATTTAAAATAGCTTTTCAAGTTATAATTCTGCTTAGCAAAAACAAAAATGTGTTTTTGTAAAAGATGCCACCCCAAGTAGCCTTTAAATTAATTTTTGAATGCATATGGATAGACTTGATAGTATTTTGAGAAACAAACGGAGTCCTTGCAAACAAGAAGTTTGAGAGATTATAGTCATCGAGGAATAAATATCACATGTGAAAGTCTGTGTACCTTTGCATGTTGACAACTTTTTGTTAAATGTGAGGAAACTTAACCTGTCCTAGTTTTCCTTTTGATTTCATTTCTGGTATTTTTTTTTTTTTAACTTTTGGAAGCTTAACATTTTTGTGTAGTCAAATATGAATTGTGTGGTATGAAAATTTAAGGTATGCTTCCATGCACATAGTGAGAAATTGATAAATACTTATTAAGTGAGTTTATGTCAACACAGTGAAGGTTGGATTTAGCATTCAATGCATTTTACAGATTTGTACATGTTTTTATTAAAGTCACTTAATTTTAAGTCAGGGTGACTGGCATATGAAATACGTACTATTTTTACGTTTGTTGTTTTCTTAATTTATATCTGAGAAAAGCTTCAGTATTTTGTAAGTCTTCTGAAAAGTTTTGTTTTGAAATAATATTTGACTCTTTTAATAGGCATCTTCTTTTCCCCCTCATGAAGAATTATTAAAAGTGTAAGTAATAAGTTTGATTCATAGTTTATAAAGTGGTAACTATTTTTATGTGTTAAACAATTCTCAAGCAATTTAGTGTAACTGCAAATGGCATCTGATTTTTACAGTTCTATTTAGATATCTTGAACTGCAGTTTAGATTTGAGTGGTACCTTTGGCTAAAATGCCTTTTTAATAATATTTGAATTTGAATATTTCATTGAGGGAAATGTTTTTGTTTTTTAGGCATTCAGAAAACATCAAGTTAAACTATACTTTGCAGGTTTTACTATAAATCACCTTCTGTTATCTCAGTTATCTTACTGGGTCTTCTTCTAGATATGATTGTATAATTGAATGATGTAAATTTTGGCTTAGCTTCATTTTTTTAAAGAAATTTTAGGCTAGATGTGGTAGCTCACACATGTAATCTCAGCATTTTGGAGACTGAGGCATGAGGATCGCTGGGCCCAGGGGTTTGAGACCAGTCTGGGCAACATAGTGAGACCTTGTCTCTACAAAAAATTTAGAAATTCCGAGTGTGGTGGCATGCACCTGTCACAGGTCCCAGCTACTCCGGAGGCTGAAGTGGGAGAATGTTTTGAGCCCAGAAAGTTCACAACGTTGCAGTCCAGCCTGGCACCAAGAAAAAAAAATTATAATCTTTATGATTATTTTTCTTAAGGAGATTTTTTAAATTTTGTTTTAACTGAAACATTTTTCTTGTTGGCCTTTTCTCTGTGAGGCTACATTTAAGGTCATTTCAGATAAGTTTGTTTCAACATGTTAAAATGTCAACCACATTAAGTATATTAATAGATGATGTAAGTTGTCTGTCAGGAATATTGTTTAAAAAATTTTTTTTTTAAGTAGTCTAAATGTTCTTCCATCTTGGTTTGTTTACATAGTTGCTTGTTTACTAGGTTAGATTTATCGACTGTAAAATTGAGTCTTGAGTTTGACTATATAGAGCATAGGTTGGCAAATATTTTCTGTAAAGGGCCTGATAGTATTTTAGGCTTGTGGGACACATAGGTCTGTTTTATATATGTGTATGTGTATACATATACAAACAAAACAACACTTTAAAAAGTTCTTAGTTTGAGGACCTACAAAAACAGACTAGAGTGGGCCCATAGTCCTAGTTTGCCAACTCCTTTTACAGAATCTTATTCTTAGGGAAGAACTGTTTGTCATTTAACTTTCTACTCTAGCCACTCTCAACTATAACAGAATCCCATTATTAATCTTTTCCATTGCTTTCTGCATTTCGGGGAAACAGTTCCAGAAAAAAACATTAATGCTGAGATTGGTATGAAAATGACAAGAAAGCACTGAGCTCACTTCAGTATTATACTTTTGTTGTGGGTTAGCCATTTAAAGCTATAACTGATTACCCTCAGGAAAAAATATTTAAGGGACTGCTTCTGCATCACTTTTAACTCCTCTGAAAATAGCTACTGTGTACTGACCCAGGTAAAAATAGAAATAGCAACAACAGTTCCTATATTCATAAACTGTTTCTTAAGGATGAGGTTTCTCTTTAGTACAAAACTGGGCATGCCATATTGGGTATAAACTTATATTAAAAATCATTTCTGAAATTCATAGGGTGTGCTTTCTATGGTAAACCATAGGTGGACTCTTCAGTTAATGTACTTTTCAAGGTACCATCTACTTCGTATTTTTATTTTGCAGTAACAAATGTTGATAGGTAGGGATCTAAGTTGTATTGCTACTTACGTAAAATCTTGGTACGTGTATTCATGTTCCGGTTTAGAATTTCAGAAAGAGAGAAAGAAATAAGTGGTCTCTGGAATGAGTTAGATTCTTTGAAGGATGCAGTTGAACACCAGAGGAAGAAAAACAATGTAAGTAAATATCAGAATGAAGCTTTTCTTTATTACTGTAACATTGAAATATGGTTCAGGAATTTTTTTTTAATCTACTTTTACTTTAGATTTCTTAATCTTTGTAAGAAGGTACTATTTTCCGTGTGTAGCTTTTTTGAGGGGGGCGTTATTGGAGAACAGTTTTTCAGTAAGTGAAAAGGTGAATTATTATATCATTTTAAATGTTGAAGCTATGATTATTATACCTTTAGTTTTTTTAAGAAGCTGAAAGTGCAGTTGACTTTTTGTTGAACTTTTATTTGGAAAAACATGTTTTTCAGCTTGATATTTGAAAATCAAAGATATTTCTCTTATTAGATTGGGCTGCCCTTTTCGTGAACTAAAAGTAATGCCAGTATTCAAACCCAGTATACTCAGTACTGAGGTCTTTTCAAAGCCTTCTGGAACCTCCCCCTGCTTTTTTCTTTTTCTTTTTTAAATTGTTGTTTTTAAGACAGGGTCTTGTTCTGTCACCCAGGCTGGAGTGCAGTGGCATGATCTCGTCTTACTGAAACCTCTGCCTCCTGGGTTCAGGGGATTCTCCTACCTCAGTCTCCCGAGTAGCTGGAACTACGGATGTGCACCACCACAACCAGCTGATTTTTTTGGTTTTACCATGTTGGCCAGTCTGGTCTCGAACTCCTGACCTCATGTGATCCGCCTGCGTCGGCCTCCTAAAGTGCTGGAATTATAAGTGTGAGCCACCCCACCTGGCCAGAACCTCCCATTTTTAACTGAGAAGTGGCTCAAATTTTGGTAATTTAGTGTGTTAGAAGCTTTAGAACTTGAATACATTTATGTTAGAAAGGGAGGGGATAATGCTTTTAAGAAATATGAATTCTAATAACTTATTGAATAAACAAATAATGAATTTAGTAGAATTTCTTAAATTTTCTCATACCAGAGGGCAACTTATAAGTAGAGTCCAAGCATTCTTGCTAGAGGAGGAATTTTTGTACACGGTAATGTGATTGCTAAGACTTGAGCAAGGATAAAATGTTACTGAAATCTAAGGGAGTATTGCTAATAAATGGATGTGTGTTTCCTATGTTTCGAAGTTTGTGTTAAATTGTTAGTTTAACAAGTTTACATTTTCTTATACCCCTGAGTTTGTCAAAATTAGGTACATGAATTACTGTTTGTGTGTTGGTATAACAGTATTAACAGCACTGCTTAGCCACAGAACTTGAGGTGAACCTGCCGATATACTGCTAACATGTTAACTGTGTTTTATTATTGGGATTCTGAGATAAGGAGGGCATGGTAATACAGCAGCAGCAGCAGCGCTGGAGACGTTGAACCCATGTGAAAAGACCCAGGACACTGGAGACCAGCAGATTGCAGTGTCAGTCTTTCCTTCTAGTTCTGCCCCTTCATTTTCTGTGTATACTTGGCTCAGTTTCCTAACTTATTGAGCTATGGTATCTATAGAATGGGAATAAATACCTCATGGGGTTGTTGTAAGGGTGAGAATTTGTGAAGTGCCAGTACGGTGGTTGGCATATGTTAAGTAATAAATGGTGATTATTGGTTTTTAATTTTTTGTTGTTGGTTTTTATCTGTTTAGATTTCCATTCTGAAGAAAGACTGAACTATAGCAGATTATATTTGCGAAGGAAATGCTGTTAAAATCCAGATCTCTCAATTTTTAATAACCTCTTTCTCCTCTAAGAGAATCTATTTTATAGCTTCCCAGCCTTCTTTGCTTTGATCAACTAGCTCATACAGTTAACGTAAGGTTGTTTTGTGGCATGAATATTTGGCCATGCCAAGAAAGATACAGAACACAGTGAGTTACCATGGGATTCCTAGGTAGATTTGAGACATGTTAGTTGTATTAAAACATACAGAAAAAAATGTTACACTGCAGTGGAAAGTCCTATGAGTGTTACTGGGCCTTGTTTAAAAATCACATGAAAAGGTTTTTTAATACTTATATATTCGCTCTGTCTTTAATCTTCTAATGTTCAGTGTACCTGAAATCATATATGTGATCTTTGTTTGTGTCTTTACTTTTGAATGCTTTCTTCTTTGTCACATATGCATAGTAATTATTTTAAAAGCTGGCGTATTTGGTGTATATACTAAAACATGGAAAGTGGGCATCTTTATTTTCTCATTCAAACTTCTAAACATTGCTTTTTATTTTTTTGCTAATATGCATATTTTTCCATTGAAATAATTTTGCAGTAACCAGCATTTAAATGCAGTGCAAAATACTGATGAAGTAAAAAAGCAAAAATCTTTCAATAATGGATAAACTGAAATCATTCTTTCTAAAAATGATTAGGACCTTCGGGAGAAAAACTGGGAAGCAATGGAAGCATTGGCATCAACTGAAAAAATGCTGCAGGACAAAGTGAACAAGACTTCCAAGGTTGTAATGCTAACTCCTAGAAACAATCCACTAAACAGAGAAAATCTGCAGCTTGTCTTAAAATCAGACTAAAGCATTTACTTTTACTGCAATTTAAATATAAAATCTCCTTATCCACATTTATCATCTCTGTCATTTCTGCTTTTTTCATCTCCTTGAAGCTTTAATTTTAGGCATGCTGATTTGTTGTGATTACCTGATTGTTTGGGCTTTGTTGAGCACAACTTTAAGCTGAAGAGTCTCAGAAGACCTGTGTTAACCTCTTGTCAGACAATGTGCGCCTTTTGTGTTGGTTAAGAGAACTTTTATGAAAACTTTGAACCAAAGAAATCTAGGTGAATTAACAAACATATTTGAATATGTTGGATGTGCCATAAACTAGGTGTTTTGGAGGGCACACCAAGATGTCTCAAATAAGGTAGAAAAATGATAAAAATCTTAAATACAGGAAAGCTATCAAGTTTGGGTGTGTTGCTGGGAATGGTTCCTTAGAGGTGGTGAACTGAAACTTCATATGTTACTGGATAACAATGACACCTATGGCATGTTTAGATGAAATATTACTATCAAGGGATAATTCTCTTGACAAGAGCGTGTAAAGTACTCCTGAAACATATAGACCTCTGTGTCTTCAGAACAATGGAGGACATTCTCCTTGAGCTCAAGTTGTAGCATTAGGTGTGAGATTTCCAATGAATTGTAATAGAGAACTTGTTTTTAAACATTGAGAAAACTGAATCTGCCAGTCCAGTCAAGGATTTTGAAAATTCCTACCAAGAATAAATATGAAACAGGAGTACTGAATTTTGCAGATAGGTAAATGAAGGAACCTGAATGATTCATTTTAGCACTGTGAAAATATTTTGTGTGCCATAGTAATCTATTGAATCTTCAATGTAAGTCTTAATGACACTTGAAGGAATTTTTAAGCATAATATAGTAATGTACTTTTTTTTTTAAGCAAGTATACGTTTGTAGTTACATTTCCTATGGCTTAATGGATTTGTATTTAACTATATCCCTATTCATCTGGCCATAATTTTCACTAAAGGTTAAATTTGAGACAGCTGACAGGTATATTGGGACCAGGGAGTAGGAACATTTAGATCAGTTAGGACATGACTGTTTCATTGGAGTGGTTGCAATTGTACAGTCATTTCTGTCAGCAGTGAGGGTTTTAGTGTGCTTTCTGGTTGTTTCTATTACTTTGGTTTTGACTGTTAAGAGATGTGTTTTGGTTTTATTTTTTTTAGTGAGACTGAGTATCTGGTTGCTAATCATGCTGTTCCTGCAAGAAGTTACATGCCACTTGCCATAGGCATTTTTGCATTTTATGATTCTAAAAGCTAGAATTTTTATGCATAATGCTTTCTTGCGTGGCTAAACATCTACAGAGAGTGGAATTGAAAGTCTTCTGTATTTCAGTGGAATTTAGACAGTTCTTAGATAGCATAGTTGTAAAGCAATGTTGATTGACCCGGTGCCATAAACTATGCTGTGATGAGAAGGAACTATGTGAAACACTTGTAGTATTTTAACTAGAAATAAGTTACGGTCAACTTACCTAAAATGTAAATAGGATGATATTTGCCGTCTTTACAGGATTATTTTTAAAGGTTAACTACTCTTGAGGAGCTACTGTACTTTTATACTACTGAAAGATACTTTTATACATTTCACTTAAAGATTATGTGCAAATTATAGTTCAGTTTTTAATATTAGATCTTTCCCAGATGTTAAAGTGGAATGGAAATTGCTATCTATAACCAAACTACTGTGTCAGATGAAAACTTCTTAGCCAAAATTGTTAATACCAAGTAACAGTAACTTCCCATTTTTATGGCTCTTGGTTATGTTAGACACTTAGTTCTTTTAGTTAGTCTTTTTTTTCCCCCGGGAGTTTTCAAAAAGCTATTCCTCAGTGTCTTTTTCTAACTGATTTTCTTTAAAGATTATTACTTTAGTCAAATGATAAAAATTACCTCTTAATGTCCTTGAAATAGCATTAATTATTTTCCTTGAATGAATATACTTTATTTTATGCAGTTAGGTATATTCCTGAAAACTAGTGGACTTTATTTAATTATTGAAAATACCCCATTAAAACACCTATTGTAAAAGTACTGCTGCTGATCTTTAATTAACAGCTTTTTGTGTGTGTGGAAAATGGCAAAATCTGTAGCTGTTTATTTTGTAAATTTTCATCTGATTAGATTTTCCAAAATTGAAGTGTGGAGACCTTGAATCAGTGATGGATTTCAAAATTCACATCTAAATGGTGGGGGAAAGATATGGTTGAGATGTTTCTAGCCTACTTGTTTTCTTGTCACCTGTTGAACTTTGTAACTTGTTTTTAGATGATTTTTTGGGCTTGGTTTAGATGTGCATTTTTATAGGGGTCTTTTTTTTTTAAAATCTTATGGAGGTAGTTTGGATATAATTTTTTTTTTTGGTATGTGATAAGTCATTACCCTAATTTTGACAAACCATGGTTTTGAGTTTATAATTGATATCCATTAGACTTGGAATTAATATCAGCAAATTTATACTTACACATTTGTAATATCTGTAAATTTATAGCAGTCTGTATACAAGTGTCGGAACTAGTTTTTATGATGCGTTGCATTAGTGAAGTAATATGCCATCAGTTGCTCCTTGTTCTTTCTTTTTCCCATTTATATCATCTGTCACATTTTGATGGTCTTCCTTGTTTAGCATAAATAGCTTCACATCACCTTGAAGCTGGAAATAAGTTGCCATTTTAATGCCATGACATTATATAGTCCATCAGTGATGCATTTTTTTTTAATAGAGATATACCAGCCAATAAGCCTCAGTTATGTTCTTCCAGTTTGTATTTTCTGATATAGGTAGTTTATCAAGTTTTAGCTATAAGAAATGTTTTTTGTGTGTCTGTTTTTAAATTGTTCCTGGACAGGCAAATCACTTGATTTCTAAATGCCAAGGAAAATGTCCATATTGTCAGATACTGCTAAGGCATTATTTGATATTTAGGATGCTTTAGAGATTTTGCAGATTTTTTCTTATATAGAAGCATTTTAATATCTTAAAGTGGGAAATTTTAACATTTGTCAGTATTAAATTTTTTTTTAACTTTTTCTTCCTGTAGAATTTAAAATACCTTAGTTTTTTTTTCTTTTCTTTTTTTTAAAAAAATTCTGTGATCTTGTAAGTTTGATTTGGTTCATCTTCTGCTTTAGGAAAGACAACAACAGGTGGAAGCTATTGAGTTGGAGGCTAAAGACGTTCTCAAAAAATTATTTCCAGAGGTCTCTGTCCCTTCTAATTTGGTAAGAGTAATTTGTTATTTTCTTAACCTGATGACATTATTCAAGAAATGTATGAATAAGCAACATCATTTGCACTCTGTACTTGGTTTCAGTAGAGTGCTGATTCCTTGATCTTTCCCATTGGTAAGCTGATGCTTTTCAGTAAAGACTAACAACTTGGTTCAAAACTCATTTCTATTTACCTGATACTTCTGTTTCTATAAAATTTACATATGAGACATTATTTAGAGGGTTAAAAACGTCATATTTGAGAAAGAAATGTTTCTTAATGCTAATAAAACCAATATGGTAACATTCTTAATGGCTTTATTTACAACTTAATTTTAAGTGATTGCTTCTTACTTTTAGCAACACTTTATTTCTTAATGTACTTGATACTGTTAACCAGGATATTTGCATTTTAAAACCCAAGATTTTTGGTCATCTATTACCTTCTTCAAGGAAAAGCCTTACAGATAATATAGAACAACTTGGTTTACTTGAGGTAATACGTGTTCTAAATGAGAAAAGTTACCTTTATTCAGAGAATTAACAGTAATTATTGGAGGGCAGAGAAAGCCAGTGAATGTGCATGTGCATTTCCTAAAATAGATTGGAGGGGTTTTTTTTTTAATTTAATGGAAAGTTGTTCAACAGTAGAGCGACAAGCATAATGAGACCCGATGTACTCAACATCTGTCCGTAGCACTTAGCAGTACATGGCATGCAGTCTTGTTTTACCTCTCACCCTGCACTCCCTATATTATTTTGAAGGAACTCAAGCATTAGAGCGTTTCATCTGTAAATATTTCAGTACACATTTCTAAAACGTGTTTCTTTTTAAAAAGTATCATATTACACTTAAAAATATATTCTTAATTTTGTATAGTATGCATTTCTCCATACGTCACATAAATTGTCTGTGTTAATTAACAATTGATTGTAGTTGGTTTAATCAGGATCCAAATAGGGTCAATATGTAACTGGTTTGAGACATCTCTTAGATCTTTAATCTACACCTTCCCTCACTCTTTCTCAGCAACACCCCACCTCCTTTAAAAAAAAAAACAAAAAACAACTTAGTGGTTTTCTTTTCTTTGAGATGGAATCTCGTTCTTTTGCCAGGCTGGAGTGCAATGGCGCGATCTGGGCTCACTGTAACCTCCGCCTCCCGGGTTCAAGTGATTCTCCTGCCTCAGCCTCCTGAGTAGCTGGGATTACAGGCACCCGCTACCACGTCCAGCTAATTTTTGCATTTTTAGTAGACACGGGGTTTCACCTTGTTGGCCAGGCTGGTCTCGAACTCCTGACCTCGTGATCCGCCCGCCTCGGCCTCCCAAAGTGCTGGGATTACAGGCATGAGCCACTGCTCCCAGGCAACTTGGTGGTTTTCTATGAAGTTTCCAACAGTTTGGATTTAGTTGACTGAATCCTTGTGGTGTTAGATTGTTCCTCTTTTATGTATCCTTTATGTATCAAATCTGTAATCAGGAATGTGATTCCTGGTCAGATTAAGGCTCAGTATTTGGGGGTAGGTTAGAGTAGTGGTAAGACCACTTCATAGGCAGTGGTGTGCACTCTCCTCAGGAGATTTGTAATGTCTACTTGTCTTCCTTTGGCCCGTTGGAACTTATTTAAGTTGGTTACCAAGTCCTTTTGACACAATGCTGCTAAACTTTGATAGCTTCTATGCTTTGTGGTATGATAAGGTGCTCCTGATTTATCATATACATTTCCTGCCCCAAACATAGAATCAACTATTTCTCCAAGGAGCTCTGTGGGTGCTAGGGGTGGGGTAAGTAAACTTAATGGCTTGTTCTATTTGTAGTCTGAGTTAAGTATAGCCTACATTTATTTCAAGTAAGGAGAGAAAACTCCTTTGTTTCCATTGTAACTATGGCAGATATGTTCAGATTTGATCAGTTTAGTAGCTCTCTACCACTTTGAATTGAACCGATGAAATATCTAGCACTGAGTAAACATATAGATGTGCTGTCAGTTCTAGTGCTGTTGTTAAATTGAACCCAAGAGAAAGGGTTGCTACTAATATATTTAATATTTTTTCTTTGTGGCGTAACCTGTTTTTGTTTCTACTTTATATTTTATTTATGGAAATAATATTGGAGGGTGTAGTTTTTTGGCAGTGCTTTATGAGCCAAGAGAATTAATGATTGATAATTTCTGTTCTTCAAAGACTGTATAATACCACCAGCAGTAAACATTTTCTTTTTTAACAGCAATACTACCCACTCTCAGTAACCAAATCTTTTTGACACTAAATTTTTATAAGTCATCATAAGATATGGATGATATTGTTTGACTTTTGTTCATATACTTGTTAAAAGTTGAATATTTCTATATATAGTCTATAAGAACTGTATTAAACTTTCTATGTGCTAACATTAGAGTCTGGCATTTTAGGTTTGTAAAGATATGAAGGACAAACTGTTTACCTTATAAAATAATAAAGCAATACGCTTCATTAATATTAAGATAAATCAACATAATCAGTAGATATAAAAATATATAAATTTTTTACTGTTTCCTTTTGCTGTGTTGCTAAGCAGTCAACATAGGAGAGATTTAAATTACATGACCTAGAGGGAGATTTACAGACTTTAAGCAACAAAACTAGTTTTTTATCTGATTTTAATTTATGTTGGGTACCAGTAGTTGAAACTAATTTGATATTAAAGGCATTGTACTGTGGAGTGATCTGATCTCAGCATCTACTTTTGTTTTTTTGTTATTTGATAGTTTATAGAGAATCCTGTTTCAGCTGCAAATGTAACAGTTTATATTATAGCAGTTAATAAAAATTTCATGAGAGTTTGTTTTTCTTAATCCAAAGACTTAAAAGGAAGTATAAGAGGAAATATGATTTCAAGTTTCGAACACACAGATACTCTTTATCAAACTGTAAAATTCAGATAAGCCTCAATAATTCGGAGTAATTTATTCTGAAATTTAGAGTAAATGCCAAAACCGTTACATATGCATATTTATGTCAGCTAACCTGTCGGCATGAATTGAGTTTTTGTTGTATTTAAACAAGTAAATGTTTGTGTATGTGTATCATTTCTCATTAGGATTTTTAAAATACTTCATAATATTTCCTAATTTGAATGAAATATTTTTAGAGTCCTTGGAGCATTTTCATAGAATTTGAAATCCTCCAAATGGAACATCTTCAGTTGAACTTTAACTTTATGAACTCACAATACTTTATTTTTGAGAACTGTTTTACCTGGAAACAGTTTCGAAAACTTATTTATTCTGGTTTTTCTGTGTTTTAAAGATTATTTATCATGGTGTTAGTGAGTGGTAGAGGCCAGATTTGAACCTAGGGTTTTCTACCTGGAACTGCAGAATTCAATTGAAAATATATAAGATTTTATTTTAAGGGTAGTACATAGGTTTGTTTTTAGTGCTGATTTTCAAAACTGGGTTATGTCCAACTTACACAGTAGTTATATTCCTCTTTGAAATTTGTAGCAGTGTCCTGTTTGTCTATGTAGATTTCTTTTATAATTATCTAATTTGATTATTTAAAATGTTTGATCTGTTTTATTTAGATTTTTGGTTTTTTTTTGAAATTAATGATTTTGACTTTTCACGCCCACAGAGTTACAGTGAATGGTTGCGTGGATTTGAAAAGAAGGCGAAAGAATGTATGGCTGGAACTTCAGGGTCAGAGGAGGTTAAGGTTAGTTCAAGAAATGAACTGTTTGTAAATTTAAACATAGAAAAAAAGAAGCAAGTCAGAGTTTGTATTCATGAGCTTGGAAGAGATAAAAGATACATTAATAGACTAAGGCTCTTTTGAGAAAGTGTAAGAGGTGATTTCATTTTGTTTAAATTTTAGTTGAATACAGTAAGTCATCTTTGCATTTGATTTGTTTACAAAGCTAGTGTTTGCTATTCCTTTAACTTTGTATTTTGTTTCTAAAAGTGAATATTTAATTATTCTTTACTGTCTTTTTAGCCTAGGTTTATAAAGTAAAAATCAGTTGAGATAGGTAGACTCTCACAGGTTTGCTGAAGCATCCCCAGATGCATCATTAGAGATATTCAGAAACTGGATTGGTTTTTATCCTTGGCTACTGAAATTGGGGGGATTTATTATTACTGTTCTCTTGTTTCTCAAGTGGCATGAATAAAATCTTCTTTTCCATGTGTGTAGCATAGGCATTGTGACCTTTCTTAACTTCATATGTGGGTCTGCTTTGATTTTACTACCTGACTAAAGACTTCAGTACCAAGATTATGTATTATATATAACGTTGTTTAATAAAATGACCAAAAGTGTCATTGAATGAACTTCATTGCTACTTAGAAAGTTGAAATGTAGTGTTTCATTATAAAACAGTTTGAAATCATTTATCGTAATACAGTATTTAGTACTGAAACAAACTTGAAGCATAAAACTTTCTGGTAAAATTTTAGAGTTTTTCTTTACTTCATTCTTTGCAGGTTCTAGAGCACAAGTTGAGAGAAGCTGATGAAATGCACACATTGTTACAGCTAGAGTGTGAAAAATACAAATCCGTCCTTGCAGAAACAGTAGGAAATGATTTTTAATCTACATTTTGATTTTATTTTAAGTTATTACCTTTTTCCTTCATGGCCTAAATAGTTTATCTTGGCATTAGAATATGAATTTTTCAAAACAACTATACTTTTGTCTGTAGGAAGGAATTTTACAGAAGCTACAGAGAAGTGTTGAGCAAGAAGAAAATAAATGGAAAGTTAAGGTTGATGAATCACACAAGACTATTAAACAGGTATTGACAAAAGAAAAGCTTAGAGCAGTGGTTGTCCAAATGTAGGGCTTGAACCAGCAGCATCAGCATCAACTACGAATGTGTGAGAGTTGCACATTTTTGGGCCCCAATCCAGGTACTAAATCCAAAATATGTATGTGGGGTAGCAGCAGTCTGTGTTTTTATGAGCCCTCCAGAATATTCTAATGCCCACCCAAATTTGAAAATCACTGGTTTTAAAGTATGAATATAGAACGTAGAGTGCTAGTTATAGAACTGTTGTGTAATAAGGTAAAGAATACTGGGTGCAAAATCAGTTTTAAAGTGTTGATATTTAACCCATAATATAGAATTCAAGAAAAAATTTGTGGGACCTGAATGTTATTGTGCAACCTCACTTTTTCTCCCATTTACTTCAGTATGATAAAGAGTACCATGTTACTTTTTTTTGGGAGCAACGTGCAGAAATTACAGTTGCTGATGGTACTCTAATGCACTTGCAGAATAAATACAGCTGAATGTCAGTTAATACTAATAAAAAATTAATCACTTTTAGCTGGGCCTAATATATAAGTGTGTAGTAGGTTTTGACCATGATTTAATCAAGTTCAATGTGACTCATTTTTAAGGTCTTTTAAAATTCAGTATGACTGTGAGATGCATTTCAAAACTTTGGAAGTATCTTTTAATTGATTCAGAATTCTTCATGGTTTACTTGGTCATATAATTGTTTCACATTTCAGATGCAGTCATCATTTACATCTTCAGAACAAGAGCTAGAGCGATTAAGAAGAGAAAATAAGGATATTGAAAATGTATGTTATTTGATTGTTTGACTTGCAACCTATGGATTTTTTTTTTTAGTATTAGTGGTTGTCTGAAGATCTAGAGTTTAAGATTACTTTATAGTTATGCTGTTAATATCTTGGGTAGTGTTTGAATTGATACAGTTTTATATTCATAAGTGTCATAACTTTGTATTGTGGGGAAATACTGTGAAAAGAAATTTAAGTGTGTTAATGTTAACTTTCCTTTGTTGCATTGCTAGCTGAGAAGAGAACGAGAACATTTGGAGATGGAACTAGAGAAGGCAGAGATGGAAAGATCTACCTATGTTACAGAAGTCAGAGAGGTACTTAAAACAGAATCTTTTCAAACTTGCTTCTCAATTCAGATTAAGTTTATAACATAGTGATATTTCAGTATAAGTTGTTTGTGGCAGAGCTTCCGAGTAGCATACAAAACATGGGATATCATAAGGAGATCAATCTTAAACTCTAAACTTCATTGCAGCTGAAAGATCTGTTGACTGAATTGCAGAAAAAACTTGATGATTCATATTCTGAAGCAGTAAGACAGAATGAAGAGCTAAATTTGGTAAGAAGCTTGTCCTCCACTGGGCATCAAGTAGGCACTGAAAACACTTGTATTGACATGTGGAGAAAACATCCAAGCTTTTTTTTTCCTTTGCTAACATCTTTAGCTTGGCATTTTTATAAGTTTAAGATAATCTTCATATTCCAGTGATTCCTAAGATTATCTTTCTTTTCTTGACTCCTAAAATGATCCTTCTTTTCTTAGCTCCTAACAATGGCATGTTTGGCTTCCAACTCTTTTTCAAAATTTTCCATGTTTTCTGAATCTTGTTCTCTCAAATAGCAGTCTTTTCTGTTAATAAAGAAATGAAACAAAGATTGGCTGAATTACAAAGATTTTCTTCTCAGACTATCAGTTAATGGGGCCTTTTATTTTCTAACCTGGGCGAAGATTATATTGAAAGTTGAAGATACGTATTCTTCATTCAAGGCCAGTAATCTAATCGAGTTTCTAATTTTAACCTAGTCTTTCTATATATTATAAATATAAAAGCTTATAACCTTCTTTATTATCAACATATTATATAGAGCATAGTAATACTCAAAGCATAGACTTTGAGATAAAGTTAGCTAAATGTCTCAAAACATATAATACCCTGTATTCCTATTCTAAAGTTTTCTAAAAACTTAAACTGATTGTGACAGACTTAGCTATTTGACAAATATGGCTGTCTTGCTCTGTTTCAAACAACCATCGTTATGTCTTCCTTGTGAGTTAAAAATTGTTTCAGCACAGGGATTAGATTTTTTTTTAAAGTACCTTAATAAACTCTCGTAAGATTACAGTAAGTTTTCTCCTTACCCAAAGTTTACCCTGCCCAATTTGGAATTTTCTCATTAGCATTATCCATGTACCAAGAAAACTAACTCATTCATTTGTGATTGGTATCCTATGTTATGGCAGAGATTTATGGGAATCAATTTTTAGAGTAGAGCTGTATGATATACAGGTTGTGTATTCTGTATCTGGAATTCTTGGAACCAGCAATTTTTGGGGGGGATTTTGGAATATTTGTATTATGTACTTGTTCTGTATCCCTTATCTAAAAATCTGAAATCTGAAATGCTCCAATGAACATTTCCTTTGAGTGTCACGTGAGTGCCTAAAAAAGTTTAGGATTCTGGGATTCTGGAGCATTTCAGAGTTGAGATTTATACACATAGAGCCACACACACACACACACACACACACACACACACACACACACACACACCTTCACACCCTCACACCCTCTACACATCTGTCTTTTAAATCTTTATTTACCAATGTTTTAATTTAGTTGAACTAATTCCCACTGCATTGTGAGACTAGTTTTATGCTATACATTACACAGATTAGGACTGTGATATGTCATGGCTATAAGTCCTCACCCTATAATAAGTTTTTAAAAAAATCATTTCTGACTAGTTGTTGGAGATTTTACTTAACTCTGGTGCTTAGTGGCTGACTCAACAGTTGCATGGTTACATCTCCACTCAGCTTAGTGCTTTCTTTTTCTTTTTGGTTCCTCTGCTTCTGTCAGGAGAGACCATTTTGAGTGGTTGATTTTTTTTTTCCCCCTAGTCTTGAGTTTGGAATCTTCATTTTAGTTTTTGTTTGCTCAGGATAACTGTTGCTACTTTTTATGATAAAATTTTTAGTTTTGTTTGTAAGTACTTTGTATATTCTTGGGCCAAAAGATTGATTTCTCTGACAGAGAATATTAAAACTCAGAGTTGTATAAAGCAAAATATTTTTGGGTACTTAAATAGAGTTCCCCAGATAAAAATTTCCCAGTGGAGTTGCCCACTACCCCATTGCCACCCCTTCTTAATTCTCTTTTGGGCCTCCAGAACTGTTTCAAAAGTTATGCCCATGGGTGGGAAGCAAAAACAATTATCTTATGAGAATAAGAAGAAAGTTTTTTGGGGGCAATATAGTTCATTTTCCTTGGTGATATTTAATTGGAAAATCAGAGAAGCGGCATTATATATTCACACTGGTGTTACAGAATTTTGTAACTGTTTTGACAAATTCAGTATTCATAGGTATATCGTAAGACTTTCTTGGTGGTATAATTTAGGCCACTGTGATCTTGTACTACCCCTTAGTGAAGCCTTAAAAGATGGTCAGTATTTTGGAAGTTTTTAGTTGACTGGATTTGTAGTATTCTGTTCGGTGTCTTTAAAAATACTATATAATTGAATCTTTAATTGAACTGTGTAGGTTAAGAAAGCCTTTAAAAACTAATGGGTAAAGTATCTGTTTGCCTTTTAATTTGGAAGAATTTCATTGACTATAAATAGCAGTACCTTTAAAAAGCATTTTACTGGAATTTGATGGTTTTGTTTTTTTCATTTGCAGATTTCT
Source organism: Cacajao melanocephalus (assembly GCA_963573385.1). Classification (NCBI taxonomy): domain Eukaryota; kingdom Metazoa; phylum Chordata; class Mammalia; order Primates; family Pitheciidae; genus Cacajao; species Cacajao melanocephalus. Next base: position 35,614 of record CAUYLG010074462.1, on the reverse strand, counting down.
ACTCTAAACTCTAGTTCATTTCTGTGGCTTTTCTTATGTTTAGCTTTACAGATGGGAACCTCTACTGCTTAGCCTTTCTATACATCTGGTGCAGCATATTGGCTAATTCACTGTGCATAATAACTGTTAGCAATCCCATTCATTCTTCAGTCCTAGAGGTATCAGCATAATCAAAGAATGATGCAAATTAATTATGATGTTCCTTTATTTTTACAGTTGAAGGCACAGTTAAATGAAACACTCAAAAAACTTAGAACTGAACAAAATGAAAGACAGAAGGTAGCTGGTGATTTGCATAAGGTAGGGACTGTTTGTCCTAGAGATGTAGTATCATGAGCCTATGTTGCGTTTTGAATCTTAAGCAAACTTAAGCTGCTAATTCTGGATTTGTTGCTTTGCATCATATTAACCCTTTATAAATGTAAGCTACTTGTTATCAGTTACTGTTTTGGAACGAAACTTTTTGGCTTGTTTTTCCAGGATTCTTAATTCACCTCATTGTTTCATCACATTTCTGTAATTAATTGTTTTATAAATTACAGAGTAAAATTTAATTGGAGTTACTCATTAAAATTTGGCTGCATCTCTATATTTTTTTTAAATTTGGAATTTGCCTGTGTGTTCATTTACAAAGTATGTTTCTATTTGTCTTTTGGATAAAACAAAGATAGAAATTGCTGTTTTTTTTTCAGAAGTTTTTCCTTCATTTATTTCTTCATACAAATATATTTTTCCTAATCTCAATGCAAATGGATGATTTTTGGGACTGCATTTCTTCTCATGGGTCTGACAGGTTATTTATAATTCTGTTTTGAGATATTTTTAATAGTAAAATTCACATACGCTTATATCAAAGCTGTTTTAGAGCTATGATGGTGTTTATGGGAGATACCATCATTAGGAAAAAAGTCACTTTTGGAATTGCAAGAACAAGAGATATGCACATCTTAAATTTTGATAGTTTAAATGGAATCTCAGAAACCCAGCAGTAGTAATTTATACATATTCCAACATGGTATGAGAATGTGTGTCTCCCTGTACTCTCACCAGTATTAGATTTTGTCTAACATTTAAACATTTGATATTCTAATAGATTTTTTAAAGTATCTCATTAAAAAAAATAAGACTTCTTTTAAAGAGTTTAAAGAAATATTTTTGTTGGTTCTGTATGCTTATAATTGTTATGTATAAGTCTAGGAATCCCCAAGTGTTTCAGATTATTTTAGTGTAGACAAAATGTGAATTTAGGGTCTGCTTTAGGGGACAAATTTTGATGCTTAATGCACTGTCAAGGTTGAGCAGTCAGTTTACTTTGATAGGTGATTTTAATTTTTGCCCTCTGGATCAAAATAGAAAACATGCAATTTAGCCTGGCAATGTAGTTTTTTTAGAAAGTACTTTAAAAATATTAAATGGGTGCTCAAAGATAATACACCATCTTATTTACCATAGATAAGATGGCAATGATAGGTGGCAATTAACTGCCCCATACCAAAACAGTAGAAATATTGTACAGCATTTGATTGGAAATGTACATAAATATTTGACTAAAAAAAGTTTATAATGGCTGGGTGCAATGGCTCATCCCTGTAATCCCAGCACTTTGGGAGGCCAAGCTGGGAGAGTTACCCGCAGTCAAGAGACCAGCCTGGCCAACATGGTGAAACCCCGTCTCTACTAAAAATACAAAAATTAGCTGGGTGTGGTGCATTCCTGTAATCCCAGGTACTCAGGAGGCTGAGGCAGGAGAATCACTCGAATGTGGGAGGTAGAGGTTGCAGTGAGCTGAGATCACGCCATTGCACTCTAGCCTGGGTGACAGAGCGAGATTCTGTCTCAAAAAAAGAAGTTAATAGCTTACTTTGTGAAACAGTTAAGTATAAAGCAGCGTGTATGTTAAGGCTCATTTATGTAATATTTTCTGTAAGCACATAATATGTACAGAAAGGGATCTAAATTAGGGGTGGGTATACCCCAAAACTATTTTAGGGTTTGTGGGTCACATATGATTTCTTTAGAATATTTTTGTCTCTTTTTGGGTCGGGGTGGCTCATGCCTATAATCCCAGCACTTTGGGAGGCCAAGGTGGGCAGATCACAACGTCAGAAGATTGAGACCATCCTGGCCAACGTGGTGAAACCCCCTCTCTACTAAAAATACAAAAAGTAGCTGGGTGTGGTGGTGCATGCCTGTAGTCCCAGCTACACAGGAGGCTGAGGCAGGAGAATCGCTTGAACCCATGGGTTGGAGGTTCCTGTGAGCCAAGATTGCGCCACTGCACTCCAACCTGGTGACAGAGTGAGTCTATGTCTAAAAAAAAAAAAAAAAAATATATATATATATATATATATGTCTCTTTTTTAACGTAACCCTTTAAAAAGTAAAAAATCTTAGCTTGTGTTTTGTACAAGAACAGGCTTTGGGCCAGATTTGTCTAACCTTTTAATATAGATTAATACTACCCAAAATATCAACTGTGGGTATTTGTGTTTTTAAATTTCTTTATATAGTTTCTATATTAAGCTTTTAAAAACAGTGAACATATGTTCTTATAATCTGGTGGGGGGTGAAGCTACTTTCATTTTGGAGGGAAAAGCCTTCTATCGTGTTTTGAGAGGAGCTTTAATCTTGTACAAAATGAATAAAATTATTTATTTTTTATGTATTTATTAACTGTATTATTTAGTAGGTACCATATTGCTTTCTTTACAGGCTCAACAGTCACTGGAGCTTATCCAGTCAAAAATAGTAAAAGCTGCTGGAGACACTACTGTTATTGAGAATAGTGATATTTCCCCAGAAACGGTGTGTATTTTCTTTATCCCCAGATCTCTGAGCTAGTTAGCTTGTGAACTGTGTAAGAACAAAAATGTACAAGGTCCATCTCCGAAGGTCGTCTTTCTTGAAAATATCCTGCCCCTAAAATGTAGTGTTTTTATTGATGTTTGATTTCACTTTTGCTTAGTGAGGTATTATGTTAATTTTAAGGTTTGCACTGACAGGTATGGAGCAGGGGTCCCCAATCCCTGGGCTGTGGACAGGTACCAGTCAGTGGCTTGTTAGGAACCAGGCCGCACAGCAGATGAGTGGTGGGCGAATGAACTTTACCACCTGAGCTCAGCCTCCTGTCAGATCAGCAGTAGCATTAGGTTTGAATAGGAGTGCAAACCCTGTTGTGAACTGCACATGCAAGGGATCTAGGGATCCTTTAAAGCGGTGCCTAGCACTTACTTAGAGCTCAATATAAACTTTTTTTGGAATGTGCTTTCTTTTGCAGGGCAAGTGTTTTTTCCTGAAAGAAAAACTGGATATATTTTTGATATTCATAGGTTCTAGGTTTTTTTCCCCTTTGTGGCCAAGTGACAGACAGCATTTATAACATAGTTTTCTTTGGTGCCAGGTAGTTTGCACCACTAGTTAGCAAACAGTATTTTTCCATGTGGTTTTTGCTATTGTTGCTTTTCATGTCATTGTTCAGATTTTTTTAATGTTTATATTTAAATCAGGAGTATAACATTTTCTTTTGTTTGGTTGTACATTTCTTTTCCTTGTGTATGGAGTTAATCATCACTTCCATCTTCTTTTCAGGAGTCTTCTGAGAAGGAGACAATGTCTGTAAGTCTAAATCAGACTGTAACACAGTTACAGCAGTTGCTTCAGGCAGTAAACCAACAGCTCACAAAGGAGAAAGAGCACTACCAGGTGTTAGGTAAGGACAACTGAAATATTGCTGTCTATGGGTAGCTGACATTAGGTGTATATGTAATGTACGTTTGCCATAAATAAAGGAAACTCTTACTTTACTAGAGAAAATATTCTTTCTTTATCTCTCTCAGAGCTTCCAGATGACAGCCTTTAGCTTTCTTGGATCTTTAGTTCTATTTTGTGCATATTTTGAAGGTCTTGTAGCTTGGAGGGGTTATCTTTGCCTCCTTTGACCTTTTGATCAAATTGACTATCTTGTAACTTGGCTGCCTGGGTTTTTGTTTGTTGCCTTCATACCTACAACTGCTTCATTAGTTTATTCTGATCTTAGTTCCGGGAAAGTATTTTTAGACCTTTTTTCCCCCTCCCCCCTTTCCTCTTTTCCTCCCTCCCGAAATAAAATGACCATAACATTTTTACTGAGGTAAGATTGCTAAACTGAAAGTAAAGTCATCACAGCTTCTTAAAATTGAAAGCTGGTTTTTATTCAAGTTTGCTTTTGTTAAGTAATCTAAGAAATTCATTCATTAACTCCCGAAGTGTGATTTTTACTTAAGGGTTGGTAAACCTGTCATTAACCAAATCATGTTGTGAGCTTTTATTGCCTGTATTACCTTGGAAGGCTCAGATTTGGCAGCATTTTAAAATGACTTGTATTCTAGCTGGTGAATGCAGTTTTTGTTTTTCTGGTTGTAGGTTTTGGTGTGTGTGTTTTTTTTTTAATTTATTTTTTATTTATTTATTTTTTTTGCTGTTGTTGCTACCTTGATTTTTTCTGTTTTATGAATAACTTAAGTCACACTGTCTTAAGTTAGTTTGCACAAAAGCATAGAGTATTCAGATATGCATTGAATACTTCAGATATTCTTTTGAAGCTATTTTCTCTAAAATCATGATATCCTGGAGACCCTGAGGGGCAACTCATCACTGAATTGTCCCTTTCAGAACCCCTGATAATACTTTGTTGGACTGTACAAGGCCTCAGGGAGAGCTTAGGTTTCCTGGAAAAGTTGGGATGGACTTCCATTTTGACGTTAGAGGGGCATTTTGTCTCACTTTAGAGTGATCATCCTCTGGCCTACATTGACCCATCTTTCCTTCAAAATGCTAATTCAGGTCAGTTATCTCTAACATGACTTTCCATATAATAAGCCCAGCTCATTCTTTAACATATCAACAAAAGTAATTAAGCCTCATCCCAAATCTTTTATCCGTGTTAAGCTGAGTTCTCCATTTTCCCAGTGTAAAACTTCTGCCACATTTTCTCGCTTTTCCAGATTAGAAAATAACCTTGCTTCCTAGGGAAACTCTTGCATCTCTCCTTCCCAGGACTTCAGCGTTTTTCTTTCCACTGGCTCCTCTGTTCAATCTTGAAAACATGCTCAGATGGCTTATTTTAACCTTGCACTTCCTTCAGGTTGCCACCCTTATGTTTTACTTTTTTACTATTTAAGATTCTTAAGAAACTACTCTCTCAATATCTACTTATTTATTTATTATTGGTTACTTTATCCACTCTAGAATGGCTTTTCTTCCTGCTAGTCCAATGAAATAGTTTTTGCAAAAATCATTAATGATTCCTTATTGCTAGATCCAATATAGGCCCTTCTTTTGCATATGATCAGATACTGAAAGTACGTAAGAGAAATATGTTAAAAATGCTGATGTTAGGCCTTTGTGTTATAAGGGAAGGGTTTCATTTCTAGAAAGCTTAAACAATTAAAAGATTACCCATTACCCCTTGCCTTTAGACCTCATCAGTATTCTCTCTTCGGCATCTCATAGATGTTCTTTAATATTTTCCTTTTGTTCCTAAATACATGGTCTTCTCATTTTAAGTCTTAGGAACTATTTGTATTACATTTGAGACGTATATGAATCATTGGTAGTAATGCTTTTTCTTGATTTACAAAATTGTAAATTTTTTGAATTTACAATGAAATATACAATTAAAGTGTATATTTATTAAAATATATCTGTATACCTTCACAACACAGTTAGCAAGCAGCTCCCCTAGGTGACAGCACAACATTCGTCAGCTGATGAACACAAGTCCAGAGTTTGGCAGGTGGGTGGTTGACAGTATTAGATCATGAACGATGGGATGGATTGTTATGAAAATAGAGGCCCACCAGGCACTCTTGAACTTTTTCTGTCCTTAGGCTATAGCTGGCATTGGTGTTGAGAATTATTCCTTATATATTTATGTTTTGGTTCCCGTAGCTCTTCTTTATACCCTTTAAATGTTGGTGTTATCCTCAGGTTTTTATCCTTAGCCATCATTTTTGCTCATTGTTTTCTCCCTTCTGTGTACTCTGTTTAAACTGACACCAGATGATTAATTTGAAAATACACATTTCTTAATCATTAGAATATAGGTAATAGGTTAATACATCTGATGTCAAGAAACCTTTAAAAATACACACAATTACTTATGAATTGTTTACAATAATGCTGCACATATTTAGTAAAGGGAAAGTTGTTTCTAAAAGCAAATATGCAAGAGTTAATATGCAGGAATTTAGTTTTTGTAAATCCTGATACATAGTACTTAGATTTCTTAGAGCTGTAGGGATAGGTGTATTTAGCTGATAGCTTTAATTTGTGAAAACTTTTCTTGTGGAATTTTTTTTTCCCGTTCCTTATTTTTTCTTCCTCCATCAAAAAAAAAAGGCTATCATCTTCCTTTTTCTTTTTTGTGGGAGTAGGGGATTAAAGTGCCTTTTATATGAATGGACAATATTGGCATTTTATAATACACTTTTTTGTTCCCAGATATCTACTCTTTATGTTTCACATTTGCCTGGTTTCTTAGTATTCTAGGTCTGTTTCTAACCAAATTGGAAAACTTTATTATCCCAGGTTACCTTATCTCGGAACCAGTTTGTAAAATCCTGTTGAGGGAGGATAATAATTTTAATAGCTGACATTTCATGAGTATGCCTGTAACATAAACATGCTTCCAACATGTGACAACTCATTTAATCATCAGCACCACTCTGTGCATTTGGTAGGTAGATACTATTATTATTATTCCTATGTTACAACAGACCCGAAGAGATTCTATATCTTGACCAAGGTCATATAGCTAATAACTGGGCGAGCTGGGGTTTAAATCGTGGTAGTTTGGGTCCAGGACTAGTGTTCTTAATCAGTGCTTTTCTTCTCCCTAATTTGGGCACTGTGTTCCCTGATCCCTTTTGTCACTGTTTTCTTTTCTCCTGATTTTGTTTCATTTACTTATTTATTTATTTATTTTTTGCCAACCTCTTTGAAGTTTTCTCTGTCAGTTCTGACTTTTTCCTAAAGTTGATATTTGGTTTGTCAGTAGTGTATTGGAGAGGTTTACAGTATTATCCAGAAGAAATGGAAGCAAAGCTCTGTGTATACTCTCTGTACTCCCTTTAGCAAATAAATTCTTACGTGATACAGTCGTCTGTTGTTTCTGAAAGAAAAAGTTGTGTTGTAGTGCTTCTGAAGTACAAGAGTTAATGCTCTGGAGAAAAACTTAATCTTATTTCTACACCAAACCTTGGCTATCATACGGATCGGGTTTTCATTTTCTGTAATATGTTTACGTAGCACTTTATAGTTTAATGTACTAGTGGTCTTTTTAGACTTTCCGATCAACTGTTAATAGCCATTGATAACTTTGCTTTTTAATTTTCGAACTGCTTCTTTTCCTGTAAACTTTTTATTTTGAAAAATTTCACACATAAAGTTGAAAGAATGGTACAACACCCGTAAACCCCCACCTGCTTCATCTCTTCTGTATGTCTACATATTTGTTGTTGTTAAACTATTTGAAAGTAAGTTTTAGTCACTATGACATTTTCTCTCTAAGTACTTTAGCACGCATCTCTGAAAACAAGGCATTGTTTTACCGATCAGTGGTACCATTATTATATCCAAGAAGACGAAACAGTAGTTATGTAATATCCAATATTAAACCTTTATTCACATTTTGTCAGTTGTACCCCAGATAGCTTTTTAACTATTTTTTCCCAAACCAGAATCCAAGGCAAAATTTAACATGTTGTGTTTGGTTAAGTCCTCTTCGTCTCTCTAATGGCTTTTGAAGTTCAGTTTTTTTAGTCATTTTATCTGACTTCGAAAACTTAATATGCCCTAAAAAAATATATATATATGTCTGCACTTTTATTTATTCATGGGGGGTAAGGTTGTATTCAATCTCTTTTTAGTGCTACTCACTTACTTTAGCTTTACATATTCTTGAATAGGACTAATAAAAATGGATTACTGGTGTTGTTCTCTTAAATCTTTTCTAACAATTTGGCTCACATTTAAAAATATCTACCTAAGAGCTTGTTTCCTTTGAATCCTGAGATTTTTCTCATTTTGATTACCATTAGTGTGAATTGCTTTGAGCCTAGTTCAAAGGGCCATGCTAGATCAAATGGAATATGTACTTTTGGTGTTTGACAAATATCTTCTGATTGCCTTCTGTTGCTTTGTTTTTAAAGTGAAATTCATTCTTTCTGATCTTTTACAGAGTGAAGTAATTGGGAAACTGTTCATTTGAGGATAAAAAAGGCATTGTATTATATTTTGCCAAATTAAAGCCTTATTTATGTTTTCACCCTTTCTACTTTGTCAGAAACACTGAACAGAGTTTTGTCTTTTCTAATCCTTGTTAGACTACTGATTTAAAGAAAGAAAAAAAAGCCAACTCTGTAGAAACCTTCAGAGTTTAGTTTTATAAAAAAAAAAAAATGTTTGAATAATTAGACCTTTACATTCCTGAAGATAAAATAAACATGTAATCTTTTATCTTATTTTGCTCAATAAAATTGTTCAGAAGATCAAAGTGGTAAAGACAATGTAAAATTTAACATTTTAATACTGATGTTGTACACTGTTTTACTTAACATTTTTGGGAAGTAACTGCCTCTGACTTCAACTCAGAAAACACTTTTTTGTTGCTAATGTAATCGGTTTTTGTAATGGCGTCAGCAAATAAAAGGATGCTTATTATTCAAACTTGACTTGTTCTAATTTTTATTAAGCTTTAACAGATTTCATTAATAGTACAGATCTATATAATTTAGAACACAGCTATTAATTGCAACCATTCAACAAGATAGGTTTATGTAGCTTCTATAACCTTTCTAACTGGTGCACTGGGTCCTCTTTGGTTTGGTAATGTAAACTGCCCCAGGAGTGCTGGTGTTTCAGAAGGGACAGGGCAGGCATTTAGGATTTCAGACTTACCACCCACACTTCAGATAGAGGAGCTCTATTTTTACCATTACTATTATTTTTTGAAGTAATAATAATTAACTTTTAGTTTTCCTTTTCAGGCACTATGTTAAACAGTTTACACGTGTTATCTTTTTTGTTGAAAGTTTTGTGTTGTGTTTTGTTACAGAGTCTCACTCTGTTGTCCAGGCAGGAGTGCAGTGGAGTGATCTGGGCTCACTGCAAACCCCAGCTCCCGAATTCAAGAGATTCTCGTGCCTTAGCCTCCCGAGTGGGCTTACAGGCGCGCATCATCATGCCCGGCTAATTTTTGTATTTTTAGTATAGATGGGGTTTTGCCATGTTGCCCAGGCTGGTCTGGAACTCCTGGCTTTAAGCAGTCTACCCATCTTAGCCTCCCAAAATGCTGGGATTATAGGTATGAACCACTGTGCCTGGCCTTGAAAGTTTTTTTAATAATTGGATGAAAATATTTCAGATGCTAAATATCCACTGAGAAATACCTTGTGCCATTGAGTATTAAGGTACCCATTAGGCTGTGCTGTGGCCATCTTGCTACTTTTGTGTGCATAACAATCAGGCTTGTGCCGTGTGACCTTTGCATTTTCTGTTCTGTGTGCTTGGAACTCTCCTCTGGTGTGTCAGCTTTGGCTTGCTCCTTCACTATGTTGAAATCTTAAATGTCACCCTTTCATTAAGTCTTTCTTGACTATCCACTATCCTTCCTGTCCTCCCTATTCCACTTTATTGTCTGTCATACTTAATTTCCACTCCTCTTGCTCCCACCGGAAAGTGAACTCTGCAAGAACAGGAGACATCTCTTTGGTTCTTTGCTGTATGCCACAGACGGTGCCTGATACTTCATTGTGCTCAACTATTTAAATGAATGAATGGATGAAATTGATTTTTGGAGACTGAAGATTATCTAAAGTGATGCTTCCTAACCTTTTCACCGCACATATGGTATTTCTAAGGCATATCGAAGTCAACTGAAGTGACTGCTTATGGCCAATGAGGACTGGTGTGGGGATTCATGCTACCTTTTGCTACCTTTGCTGCTTTCAGCAGATTGTTGGGAAATTGATCTGAAGTCCAGATATTGTATCATCAGCCTCTTTCCTTCTTCCTTTGCCATAGCCTAAAGATGCTCATGTCTCTGCCACCTGTAACAAACCAGTTCTGCCTTCCAAGTTAAAGTGTCTTCTTGCTGCTCTTTCCCTATTCAGAGCTAAGTTCCTAAGAATAATTGTATAACTATTTTTTTCAACCTATATTTGAATTTAAAAGAAATAAATTTCAAGGGACTCTGGGGACACAGTCCAGTCTCCTTTCAGTTTGTATCCCTTCCCTCAACATCCTAGCCTTACAGTCATTCATCTTTTGCCTCTAAAGTAGCAGGAAGTTCACCACATTGCCTTATCTAACTTGACAGCTGTTACTGGTTCTTGCATGACATTATTAAAAGTTGTATCCCTGATACCTGCATCAGTCTGTCCACTCTTACTACAGAATCACATAGGAAAAGCTTATCATGTCTCACTCAGTGACTGTTCAGATATGCAAAGATAGTTCTGTGCTCTACGTTCATTCCCCTTACAGTTAAATATTCCTAGCTCCTTAGTTGCCCTGAGTGCTTAAAGGCCAAACTAGCCTCCTCACCTCATTAATCCCTGACTGTCCATGTTTTCTCAGTATATACAAGCATATCTTCAGAAGAAGGGAGCATCAGGAGAAGGAATCCTGTCTCATCAGACTCAAATGGCTCTCCTTGCCACTATCACAGGCAATTCAGGCGGAAAGCCCTAAGAATATTACGCATCCAAGAAAGCTTACAGGAAGAAATAGGAGCAGACTTCTCGATCCCCAAAAAGAGAAGAGAGAGATGGAAGGGAGGAGTGGGGATGCCTGTGAAGTTGGCCATACCCTTGGATTTGCTGTGGGAAAACTAATTCATTTCCTGGAGATAGTGATACTGTGTAAAGCCTCCAGGCTTGAGCTATCTTGCATGTGTTTCACTCTAGCTGCAAGAGGAAATGTGGTGTATAGCTGTGGGCAATAGCTGTATTGCTTACAGAGTTAGAGCTAGATTTTTCTTGTGTCTTGGATCCTGGGACAGAGACTGCATATGGGCACCTGCCACTTGTGGAATCTGCCCAGGATGGGGTATAGGGAGAAGCAGTTACCAACAGAGGAGGCTGCAGTTACACCTTTGGTTAAGACATGTTTGTACCTTGGCCTCATTCATTTAGGTCCCCAGAAAAGGGAGGGCAAAGGAGGAATGAAAGCAAAGACGGTTCCTTGTTGACACTATTAAAGCCAAGGGGCAGATGGGAGATGGGTTGGGATTAACTCCGCAAAGCATGTTGAAGACCGTGGTTGGGAAAGGACACTAAGTTCTTAGGCTGTTCTGCAACCTGGGTGGTAGATTTTTTTTTTCGTGACTAAATTTTTGTCATTTTTATTTTCCAAGAAAATCTGGTCATGAAATCATATTCGTTGGCAGTTCTGCGAGATAGCCAACATGCCACTCATACAACCTATCACGTGCCAGACGTTTTTAAAGCAGTTACGTTAGTTTATTTAATCTTCCCTAGAATTTAACTGGCCGGGGGGTTGTGCTTTCATCATCTTCATTTTATAGATAAGGGAACTGAGGCACAGGGAGGATAATTGTCCAAGGTCTCAGAACTAAGTAGAGGAACCAGGTTTCCAACCTCCAGTCTAAGCTGTCTGGCTTGATTGCCTTATTTACACTGATTAAATTTTTTAAAAAAAAATAAATGCATGTATGCATTTACAAATATGGGTGTAATTATATATATATGTTAGGAGTGATTTAAAAAATTAGACTATTCATAGTCTTCTCTAATTTTGTCTTGATTCTACTTTGCAAGGGATTACCTACCTTTGTGGTTCTCAGAAATATGGTTTGTAGACCACTGGGCATCCTCAAGATTCTTTCCAGGAGTTTGCAAGTTCAAATTTATTTTCATAATAAGATTTTATTTGCCTTTTTCACTGTATTGACATCTGTGCTGATGGTACCTCAGCAAGTGTTAAAGCAGTGGCTCCCAACTGTGTTGTTAGTTACTATATTTACACCACTATTCACCCCAGTAAAAGTCCTAGTACAATGTCAAAGTCACCTAAGAATGTCTTCTGATGAGATCAGTGGTGATGGTAATGAATGAGATTTTGTGATATGTTTATTGAAATGTGTCAACATTTGGAAGATCTGTATAACTCAGTGAACCAGTATTTTCCAAATGATCAATGCACAGTGTTACAAAGTCATGCATGAGTGAAAGGCCCCTTCAAAAAGCAAGACAGGGCTGGGTATGGTGGCTCATGCCTATAAACCCCAGCACTTTAGGAGGCTGAGGCGGGCGGATCACCTGAAGTTGGGAATTCGAGACCAGCCTGGCTAACATGACAAAACCCTGTCTTTACTAAAAATACAAAAATTAGCTGGCCATGGTGGCAGGTGCCTGTAATAACAGCTACTTCGGAGGCTGAGGCAGGAGAATTCTTTGAACCTGGGAGGCGAAAGCTGCGGTGAGCCAAGATCATGAGCCAAGCCGAGAGTGAAACTCCATCTCAAAAAAAAAAAATGGATTTTAATGTAACATTGCAAAAAGTTCATTGATATCGTTTTAGACTCCATATTGTGATTAATCTTTAATGACTTACCACTCGAGTTTGGCTGTATTGTAGAACACCCACAGTTGTCTGACATGGCTGCTGCTTGTTTTCCAAGGATATATCTGTTTGAGGTCAGATTTTTTTTTCATACACTTCAACGAAAACAACATATTACAACAGATTGCAATTGTCTTCTATTAGGCCAGAAGTAAATTAAAGAGATTTACAGGACTAGGTGTGGTGGCTTATGACTGTTTGGGAGGCTGGAGTGGGAGGATCCCTTGAGGAGGCCAGGAGTTCAAGAGCAGCCTAGGCAACATAGGGAGACCCTGTTACTACAAAAAAGATTTGTAAATATGTAAAGCCATGCCACTGTTCTCATATCTTTTTAGTTTTGGAAAATGAAGTTACAGTTCATGAAAATGTGTTCGTTATATTGTTATTTTAAATTAGTAAACTTCTAGTTTTCTTGGCTTTAATTTCTAGTACATAGAATATTGATAGAAATAACAAAAACAAGTTTTTAAGTCTAAAGCAGTTCTGAGATCAAAAACCTGAGTCAGTGGTCTGGCATGTTGGTTTATTTTTCTAACAGTTTCAAATTATATTGGACAACTTAGCACTATTTTTTATGTATTTTGTTATATATTCATTTATATTTTTATACTTTGCATTCTTTTTATTTTCTTTGCCAGCTTACCTGCAAATTCATTTATTTGCAGTTCTTGTTTTCTAATAATTTAGGATGTACATTTTCCCCTGGACTTCTTTACCTACATCTCAGATTTTGATACGTAGGTATTTTGTTGTGTTTCAGTTCTTAATTTTTTAAAATTGTGAATATTTCAAACATATAGAAAAGCATAGGAAATAACAGAAAAAGTGTGTGTTCCTCCACCTTCTGTTTGCTTGAATTTGTAAATAAAACATTAGATACAGTTGAAACATCTTATATAACCGCTATCCCATTTTCCTTCATTTCCAGAGGTAGCCACTGCACTGAAGCTTAGATTTATCATTTAATTTCATGTTGTTATCAATTAATACCATAGGTGGGTATCTATAACTAATGTAATACTATTTTGCATGTTTTCAAAATTTATATAAATCATTCTGCTATTTGCTTTATTTATTCAATATTAACTTTAAAATTTATTCATTAAACTATGAATATGCCACAATTTATACATTCCTCTGCTAAGGGACATTTAACTTGTCATCAATTGATGCAAATTTTATGTTACTTTCAGTTGGGTTTTCTTTAAGCTTTTTTTGGAGTGTTATATATTTTTCACATGCGTGGATTTTTAAAGGATTCTTTTCTAATATTGCATTTGTATCAGTGAACGTGACCTATATGACACCAATTTCCTGAATTCAGGAGGCTTCAGAAAGAAATTATAAACCAAAAAAGAAATTTATTAAATCTTGGTTTAAAATCAGAATGTATCAACAAGAATGTGAAGCTTTGGCAGGAAATGATTTCATTATCTGAAAGTTTGCGTTTTTAGGTTACTATACCAGGCTGCTTATTACCCTCTTCAGTTAAAAAATAAGAGGGAGTTGGGGAATATATATTTTCTGGTGATCATAGGAACACAGGAAACAGAGTCAAACAGGTGGGGAAAGGCCTTATTTACATTTACATTTCTGTGTTGTGTCTTGCTTTTGCTATGAAGAATCCAGCAGTTACAGTTTATGAGTCAACAGCAGGTTCTTCCTGAGCTCTTCAATTCAGAGTTCTTGGGATTTCATTCCGTGCCAAATACAAAGTTCATGTTTATCTAGTGAATGCAGTCTTCATTTGAAAATATAGAAAGTTTGTCATTGTTGAAATTAATCCACAGACTGTAGTTGTAGGAAATGGAAATTTGATTACTTAGGTTGATGAATTGTGTTGATAAGTTGCATTGCCACCTAAATTGTTCAGGCTTATCAAACCTCTGCATCTACTTTTTCTCCTTGCTAGCTATGCAAATAAAATAAAAATGTGGCCATGTTAGTAAGTTCTTGCATTGCTATAAAGAAATATCCGTGGCAGGGTAATGTATAAGGAAAAGTTTAATTGGCTCACAGTTCTGCAGGCTGTACAGGAAGCAGGGTGCTGGCATCTGCTTCTGATGAGACTTCAGGAAGCTTATAATCATGCAGAAAGCAAAGGGGGAGCTGGAGTATCACATGGCAAGCAGGAGCAAGAGAGGGGAGAGGTGCCACACACTTAACCAGATCTTGGGTGAACTAACTGAGCAAGAATTCACTCACCACCAAGGGCATGGTGCTAAGCAAATCATGAGGGATCTGCCCCAGTGATCCAGATACCTCCTGCTAGGCCCCACCTCCACTGGGGATTACATTTCAACACGGATTTGGAGGGGACAAACATTCAAACCGTATCGGTGACTAGCAAATTCTAACCCAAATGCAATAATGAGTTTTCTTTAACAATTCCTTTGTTGCCAGTTATATGCTCAATACCTGTAAATGTTTCAAACTATTGAAAAGAAAGTATGTTTTATACTTGTTCAAATTTGTTAATTGATACATTCCCAATTCCCAAACTGTGTTTCTGGTTCAGTGGGTGTGGATTAGGGTTCAAGAATTCGCATTTCAAACAAATTCCCAGCAGCTGATTTTGCTGGTTTGGGAACCACACTGAAAGTCATGCATATGGTTTTCAATTTGCCTTCCTTCTTTTGCAGTTTCTTCACGGTTTCTTATTAAATGAGTGTTCTTGTTTTCAAGACTTTAAAATATTTATTAGATATTTTTATACCATTTCTATAAATTCTAAAAATTTGGAGAGGAACAGAGATTGGAACATGTGCTTGGCCCCAGTTGGTGGTTCTCTTGGTGTTTCTGGATATTTTCTCATCATGTCACACAGGGAATACTTTTTTAAAGCTTTTTTCCTCTTCGGTGAATTTTTTTATTATCCACCCCCACTAAGTCTGAATATGCATGAATGCTGTTCTCCTTCAATTGACCAATATTATGATTTTTATCCCCTTGAAGAAGGAGTTGCTTGGAATAATGTAAGATGAGACAAATGTAAGTTTTCCCCACTTTTGATTAGAAGGACAGGGTGGTTTATTCACCTAATACTATGAGGACAATATAGGAACCCAGTTGTAAAGTTTTTGTGGAATCTTAGCCTTAATGTTCTGTTAGGGAGCAATCTCTAAACTTAATTTTCTGTTAAAACAGACAAACATGTCCAGTCAGATGAAACAGATTTTTTTCCCTGACAACTTATCTTGGTCACTTTCTGCCTATAACTTGACACCTATTTTGAATAAACTAGCTTGCATTTCCTACCCACATTTCCCTGGAGAATACAAAACTTTCGCGTGTGTGCTGAGCACCTGGTTTTAATATCATGAGTAGACTTAACACGTAATTGCCCCAGTGTCTATTCACTCTGACAGTGGCCTAGGAGTTACCTTTAAAATTTTTAACTGTATTGTGGCTGATGCTTCTATAAAGCAATTAACATGTATTATTAGTAATAATTACGACAACAAAATAATGGCAATTGTAATAATTGCAAACATTTATTGAGTTTTGTTTTCCAGGTACCATGCGCAGTGTTTTAAATGCATGTCTCATTTTGCTACTGTTCACATTGGAAGGTTATCTAGAAAGTTGTATTGCTGTAGGAGTATATTCTCTGGAGTCTTTATAGAGCTTTCCAGTGCCTAAGTTGAATATTAGGTAATAACTTTCTTAAAATTACTTTTATTAAATATTGATTTGATTGAGAATGATAGTTACAAAATGCATGTGGGATATAAATAACAAGAATGCAGTGCGCACCTGGTTAAGAGAATGTTACTATTACTTTGAGGTTCCTTGGATATCCTTTCCCAATCCCATCCAACTCCAACCACTCACAGACATAATCACAGTTCCAAATTTGTGTATATTATTCCTTTGTTTTTTGTAAGTAGTGTTTTTGCATAGGTTTACACATCCAGTAGTACATTATTTAGTTTTATATGCTTTTGACTTTTACTAAGATGGATGATGAATGTCTTCTGTGATGTGCCCTTTTTGCTCAACATTATTGTATTAGAGTCATAAATATGGTTGCATATAGTTTGAGTTCCTCCTCCTTTTCCCTTTTTCTTTCCCCTCTCTCTTTTTTCCTCATCCACCTTCATCTTCCTATATAATGTTTTACCGAGTGAATACACCAAAATTTCCTTATCTGTCTATTCTAAAAGGACAGTAACAGGGTCCAGTTTTTAGAATATGAGCTACTGTGGACACAGTGCTCTGTATATTCTGGTACATATGGTTCTTACGTATGAAGATATGAAATTTTTTAGGGTATATACCTAGGGATGGAATTTTGGCTTATAGAATATGTGCATGTTCCATTTTATTAGGAACCACTAGACTTTTCTATAGTGATTGTTTTAATTTACATTTCCATAAAAAGTATGTAGGAGCTTCTATTGCTCTATAACTTCACAGCACTTGGTATTATTCTACAGATTATTTTTCTTTTGCCAGTATAGTGGGAGTTAACTTAGCTCTCATGATTTCTTTTTAAACAGTTTTATTAAATATAATTGATGTAGAATAAATCACACATATGTGTACAGTTGGATAAATTTGACAGTATGTATATATACCACAATCAAAATAATGAACATAAACATTACCCAGAAAAGATTTCTTGTGTACCTTTGTAACTTTTCTTCTCCCCCACTTTCCTGTCCCCAAGCAATCCGTGCTATGCTTTCTGTCTCTCTGTGGTAATTTGCATTTTCTAGAATCAGACAGTAGGTACTTATTTTTTGTCTGGCATCTTCCACTCAACATAGTAATACAAATAGTTCCTTTTATTTCTGAGTACATGTCATTGTACGTATATACTACAATTGATTTATCTGTTCATCTATAGATCAGTGTTTGTATTTTTCCAGTTTTTGTCTATTATAAATAAAGCTACTATCAACATGTATGTACAAGACTTGTACATAAGTGTTCTTAAAAACATAAACCAAAATGCCAAGCTGTAATTGAACATTAAGAGATGTCCATCAGGATACTCTGTATCAGTCTTTTGCATAGATCATCCTTTTAGTAAGCAGGGCCACTCCAGCAGTCGAATCACGGAAAAGGGAGATTATGAGGGAATGATAATTTGGGATATGGTGGGCAAGAGGGGGTCAAGAGATAGCATCCCTACATTGCCTGTCAGTCTCTCCCCTTCAAAAGTCACTCTTTGACTTCATTTTCCTAGCTCCCTGCTGCCAAGCCACTGCGTCTGGAGCTGATTCACCTTCTTATTGATACTCTTTTTGATCTTTGTGGTTTTTTTTGCCACAACAGGAATAACAATAGTTAACATATGTCGAGCTTTCCATGTGCTACCACCCTTCTCCCAGTGGTTTATCCTCACCCCATTTTACCCTCACAGCAGCCCCAGGAAGTCAACAATGTTTTTTAATCCCCCTGCCTCATAGGGCTGCTGTAAGGATGAGGTAAGAGAACACTCATAAAGTACTCAGGCTAATGTCTGGAACATAATGTATGTTAGCAGCTACTATTGTTTTTAAAATGGCCGCCTGGATACTAAACCCCTCTCTGTAACCATTATACACCATTTTTCTGGACCCTGGCCTCTGAGGGCTTTGGGCAGCAGTTCACGTTTTCCAAAAAATATGTTCCAGTATTGAAAAGGGCTAGGAGAGGCCAGGAGTTAAATAGAGAATCCCTTATAGTCAGGCTTCCAACCTTCCATTAAAGAAAGCATATTGAATAAGTTTTTCTCTTCTCGCTTTTAAGATCTCACTAAAATGATAATAGACAAATTACAAAAAGGTATAAACTTGAGACATTTTCAGATAAATGAAAGCTGAGAGAATTTATCACCCACACACTTGCACTATAAGAAATGCTAAAGGTTTCCCTGTAGCTGGAGGTAAAGGTAAATGACACTAGATGAAAACTTGAATGCACAGGAAGAAATGAGGAGTTCCAAAAAGACAAAATATATGAAAATATAAAGACTATCCTTTTATTAAAAAAAAAATTTAAAGGGTAACTAAATTTTAAGTAAAACTATAATATATAGATGTAAAATATATGACAGGAACACAAAAGATGGGACAAATGGAATTATGTATTGTAATGTTCTTGCATATGACATGGGGTAGTACCATATTAATTTGAAGTAGGCTGATATGTTAAGGAGGCATAATGTAATCTCTAGAGCAACAACTAAAAATAATTATACAAAGGGGCATAGCTGACAAGAAAGGGAATAAAACCTAATACTAAAAAGAAGACTGGAAAAAAAGCAACAGCAGAAAATAATGAGGACAGAAACAACCAATAACTAAAAAGCTGAACAAAATACAGAATCTACCATTTTCAGACATTGGACAACAGACAACAGGACCATGGTGACTGAGAAAAGGAGGCCAAATAAGATGACCTCTCACTCTCCTGAGTCTCTCTCTGCCTGGGAGCCATGTCCAGGATATGGTGTGAGGAAAGGGATGTTAAAGAGTCATGCAGCCTCATGGAGTTGAAGAGATAGAAGTCTGAGTTTGAGATAGCCAAACCAACTATAATTTGTGGAGCAGAATACCCAAGAGGAGGGAGCTATAGAGTTCCAGAAATCAAACAGGGATTCCCTTGAGTCTTTGGATGAATACAAATCTGCTTGTGCTTAGGGCAAAACCCCACAAAGCTAAGCTAGGATAACTTCCAGGGAGAGAACTGGCTTCTTAAACAGATAATTTGATAAGTTTTGATTGGTTCTTTGGTGCCTGTTCAACCTCACGGTAAAAGATTTTAAAATCTTTCTTCTGTTCCAGAAAAAGAAAAAGCACAAGACTCTAAACCAGTAGAGACCCCATCAGAGTAAATGTCACTGTCCTGAATGTCTTGCTCTCTCTACTCCCTACCCTGTATGTCATCCTCTGTTTCTATTAAAATTATTATAGCAGAATTCGAAACACCCGGTTCCTTCCATGCCAGATAACAGACTTTACTAGACTATCATCAGCCTTTTATAGGTGAGGTAACCAAGACAAAGCAAGGTTGTATCTTGTTATAGATGACATATAGAAAGTCAGCTGGAAGGAGAACTTACTGCACCAAGGTTTCAGTGTAGCTGGCAAAATAAGCCGCCAAACTCAACTATTTGAATTATTAGATTAAGCACAATTGAGGCTTCAATGTGTCTTCCTGCCAGAAAATGAACAAATGGCAGATTCAGTTACTACCATTTTAATGACAGTCATATTGTTTCCTTTTATTTGAAGCGTTTGAATGTTTGGAATATGAAGCTTAAATTACCCTAATCATGATAGAAGCAAATAAACACATTTTAGTGATATTGACACTTCCTACAACCATAGCCCTCAGCAATTTCAATAGCCAGATCTACTTTAATAGCCAAACTTTAAAAACATTAACTACAGAGCAGAATCAAATTGAAAGTTATAAGTGTTAAGGTTTGATATCTTTACTTCCTTGAGAGATCATTTGATTAATTCACCTGGCTTCTGGTGTGTCTGATGAGATCATATTTTACATGCCTTCATGGAAGTGGCAGAGGGATTCAAGTTTACAGGATTCCAAATGAAATCGGGAAGGGAATTCACCAGCTGCTGAATTATAAGGTGAGTGATAGGATTTGGTATTGAGGCTACTTTCTATGCTATAACTTAAAAAAAAAAAATCTCCTTTCCCAAAATGGTTATAGATTGAGGGTGGCCTAATTAGGCCCAGGAGACATTATAAATGTTGAAAAGAAATATTTTGCAGTTTGCAATAAATTTTTAGGTGTTACTACTAGTCCTGGCCTTTGGCTACCTCAAGGGGCCGGTCTACATAGGTCTTAGGGTCTACGGTCTCAGCTGCTCTGCACTGGCCTTCACATCTACAAGTGCGGCTGGCCACCAGCTGGCCACCGTCTAATCCTCAGCTCTCTAGTAACCGTACCCCAGGGTTTTTCTGGAAATTAGGACCAGTAAGCTCACCAGCCTCATTACTGCCATCCTTGGTTACCACCCCAAATTTAAGGGCCCCCTGAGCCAGTTATAAATTTATTGCTTTTCAGCTGCAAACCTACTTTTCATTGTCTGCTCTAAAATGGAGCTGGGTCCTTTAAACGTTTCTCTTTTGCAGCAGGTACACTGTTAAGCTTTGTCAGTAGAAGGTGTTGGAGAGACATGGCAGGACAATGACTTTCTCTTTTTGGTTCCGGTGTTTTCTATCTGCTTATTGCTCCTATGGTATGGCTGCCAACAGCATGTGTGTGTGTGTATATATATATGGGGGGGCTTTCAGGGGTACCCACCTATAGTGAGTTTCACCAACCTCCATAGGAAGAATCTTGTAGGTACCCTAGCTGTTGGCTTCCCCACCTTGGCCTGCCAGCCTAGGGGTGTTTTCTGTTTTCTAGTGTGATAGGCAGAGTCATGGCCCCAAATATGTTCATGTCCTGATCTCTAGTAGATATGATTAGGTTTTGTCACATAGCAAGGAGGAAATAAGGTTGCAGATGGAAATAAAGTTGCTCATCAACTGATCCAAAGATAAAGAGATTATTCTGGGTATCTGGGTGGACCCAATGTAATGAGAAGTGACCATGGAAGTGACTTTGGAGTGCTGCAGTGTGGGGACTCAACCTGCCACTGCTGACTTTGAAGATGGATGGGGGCCATGAGGCAAGGACTGGGCTTTCTAGAAGCTGAAAAGGACAAGGAAGAGGTTCTTGCCTGGAGCCTCCAAAAGGAACCCAGCCCTGTCAGCACCTGGATATTATACCAGTGGAACTTATGTTCAGCTTCTGACTTCCAGGATTGTAAGAGAATAAATTTGTGTGGTTTGAGGTTTGTGGTCATTTGTTAGATCACCCATAGGAAACTGGCAGCACCACTTTTGACTGTGGCTTCCTGCCCGTCTGCACCCTGGGTGGAGTTTTGTGCTTGTCCAACTGTAGACCAACTCTCACCAAGGGCAACCAGTGAGCTTTTCTGCCACCCCTGGGCTGCAGCCATGCTTTCTTCATGAGGTTTAAACCTCCTCTTTCAAGTTTGTCTTTTCCTGCAAACTCTTCCTCACCTTTTTTTTTTCAAAAAACAGACTGAATCTTGCTCTGTTGCCCAGGCTGGAGTGCAGTGGTGTGATCTCTGCTTGCTGCAATCTCCGCCTCCAGGGTCCAAGCGATTCTTATGCCTCAGCCTCCTGAATAGCTGGGATTACAGGCGCCCGCCACCACGCCTGGCTAATTTTTGTATTTTTAGTAGAGACAGGATTTCACCTTGTTGGCCAGGCTGGTCTTGAACTTCTGACCTCAAGTCGTCAGAAGCTTGCCATGACCTCCCAAAGTGCTGGGATTACAGGCGTGAGCCACCGCATCGGGCCCAAGGTATTCTTTAGTGCTACTTTTTACCCCATATGTTGGTCATCTCCTGTTATAATGAATACCTCTTTATATTGAACTTTCCCTGTTTACTTTTTGTGGGGTTTGTCTCCAGAGCGTGACTGATCCACTCTTTTAATCAAATATCCTCTCCCAGATTCTCATCCCCACACTGCCTCATGCTTCCTCACCACTGACCCAACATCTTGCTTTCTTTTCACCTGAGCCACTCCACTCCCCCTTTTGATAACCCCTTCCCTTGGAAAACTGATACCCCTCCCCTATTCTTTAAAATAAAATTCTGCTCCCCTGTGCCTCATGCTATCTAGAAACATTGCTCTCCTCTTTGCCGTCAATCATTCACCCCCTGGTCTCTTCACCTCATGTGTTAGAAACTGGCATCCACCTTCTGCTTCCTCTCCAGTGCAAATTCCACAGCTATCGCAGGTGATTTGGACACTGTGGATCTCACCCAGTGCTCTAGGCTCAAAATTCTTAGACCTTGACTCATGTATGGTTTCTTATGACTGATGAAGCAAATTACCATTAGTGGCTTAAAGCAACAAAAATATATTCTTTTACAGTTCTGGAAGCCAGAAGTCCAATATGGCTCATGGGCTAACGTCATGATGTGGTCAGGATTGGTTCCTCTGGCGGCTCCAGGTAGGGGTCTCTTCCCTGACGTTCTCTGGCTTCTGGAGCCCCCCTGCATGCCTTGGTTTGTCAGCTCTTCCTCACAACTCTCCAACCTCTTGCTTCTGTCATCACATTCCTCTTGACCTTCATATTGGTCTGGATTCTCTAGAGCAACAGAACCAATAGGAGAGACGTCTGTTTATAAAGGGATTTAATATGAGGAATAGGCTCACGTGCTCATGAAGGCTGAGAAGCCCCACGGTCTGTGTTTGACAAGCTGGAGACCCAGGACAGCTGACAGTACAGTTTCAGTCTGAGTTCAAAGGCCTGAGAACCAGAAGATGGTAGAATTTTCAGCCAGAATGTGAGCCTGAAGGCAGGAGAAGTTTGCTGTCCCAGCTTGAAGATAGGCAGAGAGAGTGAATTCTCCCTTACCGAGATTTTTGTTCTATTCAGGCCTTCAATGGATTGGGTGAGGCCAGCTCACACTGGCGAGAGCAATCTGCTTTACTTAGCCTACAGATCCTTATGTTACTCTCATCTAGACACAGCCTCACAGAAAATCCATAATAATGTTTAACCAAATAGCTGGGTACTCTATAGCCCAGTCAAGTTGACTCATAAAATTAAACATGATCTTGACCTATTGCATTAAACATTAAAGGCTTCTTGCCTCCCTCTTATGGGGACCCTTACGGTTATATTTAGGGCCCATTGGGTAATCCAGGCTAATTGTCCATCTCAAAGTCCTTAGCTTAGTCACATTTCCTCTTGCTTTGTAACATAACACATTCACAGGTTCTGGGGATTAAGATGTGGCTATCTCCTGGGGGGCCATTATTCAGACTATTGCAACTTGAAAGACCTTCATCTTTTTTATGCTTAAGACCACAGCTTGAATCTTGCTATTGTTCTCCAGTATTCTACCCTCTGATACAGACTCTCACCATTCCAGATTTCTTAGGTGCTAGATTCCACTGTTCCTGTCATTTGCTCTCATGGAGGTGTTAGCTCCTTGACAGCTTTAAAAAATGTTTTAAATAATATCTATTTCTTTCTCTGTGATTCATCATATATACATGTCTTTTGTCAATATATTAAATTCTTTTACCCCCTTGTCGCTAATAGATGGTTTGCAAAGAGCTCCAAATATATATATTCATATATCAGATTGGAAGCTCACATGTATAGAGACAAAATTGCAAAGTGGGGTGTGATTCTGAAACATGCAGGACTGTGAAAATGGGAGATGGGAAAATGGTGTTGCTACTCCCAGTTCCTGCATCCGTGATCGTATCAATGGGAGTTAGAAATTAGGAGAGAAGGGAGTTTTTCAGAGATTGCTGTTACTGTACTGTGAGTTCCACCTCCGTCAAGAGTCAGGAATGGGGGAATCCTTCATCTAAAGAGGGAGAACCTTCCACGAGACCAGCTTGAGAGTTTGTTATGCATCCTCTGCGTTTGGGAAACAGTGTAGACTGGAGACTGACTCCATCCTGGAAAATATAAGGGTCAAGAAATGGCTACTTTGATGGCAAAACCAGAGTGGTGGCTATGCTGGAGGGCCTGCATTTCCCACATTTTTCAGAACTAAGGGTGTGTAGATGCCTGCCATGGACCAGACGGCCGTGTGAGAGAGAAAGCCAGTGGGATCGTCTTGACATCAATCCAGTAGGGTCATCTGGAGGAGGAAGAAACCTCATCGGACAGAAGCCAAGGATACCACCAGACACGAGCTGAGGAAGAAGGAAGCTACTAGTTGGAATAGAATGTTCTTGCTCTCAAAGGAGTGGCAGGTGAGAGATCATTAAGGATGGAAATGAGGGATTCAGAGTTGGCCGGGGAGTTACACCAGGGAGCTCAGGTCCCAGAGTCACTGCCTGGAGGAGAGCTGTGCAGAACAGTGCCCACAGCATGCTTCGCATGGGTGAGAAATGATCTTCTATTGTTTTTAGCCCCTGGGGCTTATTAGTTAAAGCGTATTATAGCCTTGTCGTAAGTTCCCACAAAGGCATACTCATTCTACCTCAGAGGGTTGTGAGAGAAATGGGATGGTGTGTAGAGGGCCAGGTGCGTGTTGGGCCCTCAGCAAGTGTTTGTCTCCCTCCCTTCCCGTGAGCACACACCAAGGTCCAGCCTGTGTTCTGAGATGTGTCTGTAGCAGGGAGCTGGTCCTTGTTTCCAGGAAGCCAGTTTAGGTCCTTTGAGCACCATCTCCTGATTGTTGGTTTGTCTTTCTTATTCTTTCTAATTTGGGTTCCAATTTTAGGTTTATCTACAGATGTCAACAGAAAGCAGTACCTTGGTATTGAGCCCTGTCTGGATTAAACCAGTCCCTTCTCGGCTTCACTTCTAGGGTGGTTTTTGTTTGTTTGCTTTCTTACTGGCTTGCTTTTTGGCCAGGAAGAAAGGCACTTGCCTAAAAATACGGGGATGCTACAATATATCTATGGAGGATTTGTGATTTTGGTTCATTCAACAAGTTTTTATTGTATATCTTCTAGGAACCAAGCAGAAGTTCTGGGGCTAGAACCACAGCAAAGAACAATAGAGACATGATGGTGCTTCCATAAAGCTCAGGGCAGCCATGGGGGTGACAGAAGCAGAAAACCAAGCAGGAGGGCACTGAGCCCATGCTAGGGAGGGCTCCTAGAAGGACACAGTGTCTCAGCTAAGACCTGAAGCAGGAGGTACAGGCAAAGAAGGGAAGGTAGGGTGCTGGGGAGCAGAGAGGGAGCAGGGGATGGAGCAGGAGGTACAGGAGGGGACAATGGAATAACGTTATGTGTGTTTCCATCTTTATCCAAATAGTTCTGCCTTCCTATTGTTGAACAGGTACGTGGTAATGATAATATGAAAATTCTGTACATAGAATTCACTCTCATAGCATTTCTGAATGAGAGGCAGCACTCATTTATGGGCTATGATATAGTTGGGCTGTGTCCTGACCAAATCTCAACTTGAATTGTATCTCCCAAAATCCCCACGTGTTGTGGGAGGGATGGGGGATGGGTGACTTGATCACGGGGCTGGTCTTTCCTGTGCTATCTTGTGATAGTGAGTAAGTCTCGTGAGATCTGATGGGTTTATCAGGGGTTTCTGCTTTTGCTTCTTGCTCGTTTTCTCTTTCTGCTGCCATGTAAGAAGTGCCTTTCACCTCTCACTATCATTCTGAGGCCTCCCCAGCCATATGGAACTGTAAGTCCAATTAAACCTTTTTTGTTCCCAGTTTTAGATATGTCTTTATCAGCAGTGTGAACACAAACTAATACAGGTTATGAATTGGAAATAAAGATTTGGCTTAAGCATCACATCTGCTTTGAAACTTTAGTGCCCATGTGTGATCTGGCTATCTAAATGTCACATCAAACCTCCTTCTTCCTTACTGCCTCTACTAGAGAGGCCGAAAAGCCAAATACTCACTTTCTAGCTTCCCTTGCAGCTAAAAGTGGCCATGTAAACTAGATCTGGACTGTGATCCCTAAGCAAAAGTCTGCAGGGCAGGCTTCTGGAAAAGCAAAAGTTCTCTTGATTTTTTTTTTTTTTAAAGAACACAGGAGCTGATCCAGCCCTTTTGCCTTTCCTCCTTTTCTTGACTTGAACATAGACATGATGGTTGGTGATGCAGCAGCCATCTTGTGACCGAGAAGGAAAGGCCAAAAGAATTGCAGGAGAATTGGCCCTGAAATCAATGAAGCTCTAACCCACCCCTTTAATCTCTTACCTCCAGACTCGTGGGTATGTTAAAAAAACAAACAAACAACAATAGCAACAACGAAACCCAAAAAAACAAAAACCTAAAACCAAATACCATTGATTTTGTTTAAATCACTCTAGTGAATTGTACGCAAAATAAGTCCTATTACATCAAACTAGGCAGAATCTGGTAGTCCTTCCTCTGAGTTCCCATCTGACATGTTGCATAGGTCTGCATTTCATTCCCGCTGAGTATTTGTTACTTTTGCCTGTCTGACTTTCCCAATACTGTGAATTCCTTGAGGTCAGGGACTATGTTATCCACTTTGGTGACCACAAATCTACCACTATGCCTGGCAATGTTAGCTGCTTGCTAATGTTTTGTTATACTTAGTAATGCTTAGTGAACAAGCGAATGGCTGACTGTGGTTATGTGGAGGGTGATGTAGGGGAGGAGTCATTAGTGGCCATGAGACTAGCAGAGAGAGTTTATCAGTGAGAATCCAGGGAAGAGGTGATGAAAGCTCAAGCTACAGAAAGCAGGACCATCTCAGGGAAGTGAGAGGGGTGGGTTCAGAAGTTATTTAGGAGGCAGAAGAGATAGGACCTGGTAGGCTGAGAGTAACAGTGAAGAAGAGGGGCTCAAGGATGGCTGGAAGGTCCTTATTGTGTGGTGGATTTGCTCCTGTGGTTTACTCTGCCCCTGTGGCTCCCTTGTGGAGAATACTTTTTAGTTTGTGGTTAGTGGTTGGCGGGTAACAGCTGCCCCCTTGGTATGTTTTTGGGTTGTGAGTAAATACAGAACACCTGTTTATTAATAAGAATCACCTGTTCAAGAGAGAATAAATAAGTGGATCAGAATCTGCTTGGGGCCTTCAGCCTTTCTGGAAAGCTGTCAGCCCCTGAGGCTCTCAGGTCAGTAGGCTTCTCCCCCCGCCCCCCGCATAGATCCGCTTTGCT
The DNA here is from genome assembly GCA_963573385.1 of Cacajao melanocephalus. Lineage (NCBI taxonomy): Eukaryota > Metazoa > Chordata > Mammalia > Primates > Pitheciidae > Cacajao > Cacajao melanocephalus. The sequence continues at coordinate 8,364 of CAUYLG010074462.1, read as the reverse complement.
GTTCTAGTTGGGTGTCTGCCTCTCATTGCCTTCACTACCGCCTGGGTGGGGGCCTCCCTGGCCGAGCTGGTACTTGGTAACAGTGCCTGGCGCAGAGTAAGTTCAGGCAATGTTTTCAGTTACCATCGTCACCATCACCGATATTGGGGCAGGAGAGCAGGAAAAGGGGAGACTATTGAGAAAGGAGCATGAAAGTGAGCAGGACAGGGCACTCAGGAGGAATGAGGAGGAAGAGGCAGTTCAGTAGCAGTGACTTTCAGATGCTAAATACTTCCTCTCTCTCTCCCTTGGAAAGAAAGATTTCATTTAAAGTGGGACTGAAAGTCATTTAATGAGCTCAAGAGGAATGGGATTAGGGACAGCCTGCTTTTATTCAAGGCTTGTGTCAATGGGTTATGCTGCTTTGATTATTGTTTTAGACATGTCCCAGGTGGCTTGGGGTGAGAAAAGAAGGGTTGAGGATGCTCATTTTTAATGTGAAGCATTGTAAGCTATTCTGGGGCACAGTAGGAGTCTCAAGAGGGTTGTACCTAAAGATTTCTGCAACAATTAATGAAGCCCAACAGCAAGAATATCATAAGAGGCACAGTATGAGGGCCATTAGCCTCAAGGTGGTGGAGGATCCTGCGAGATTAGGCAGGATGAAATGGCAGGGCAGAATCCACACTCAAAGGACAGCAACCAGGGGCCACGGACAAGCTTCCATGAAACAGTGAACTCCCGCTTACGATATGCCTAAGAGGGTCCAGTATTTCACATGTTACTTTCATCCTCTTGATTTCTCTGCAAGAGTGGGCTATTATTTTGCCCACTTTAAGAATGGGAAAACTGAGGATTGATGAGATTAAGCAATGTTTCCAAGATCCACCAACCCAGAAGAGGTAAGACTAGGATTCAAGCCAGGCCTGGCTACCAAAATGTGTCTATTTCCTTCTCACTGTATTGTTCCACATAACACTGCCCTGCAGGAAATGCTATTTGGTGAATTCTTGTTTCTGTATTACAGGAGGTGTTTTCTAGCTTATGCTCAGTCTGGAAGTTTACTTGCCGCTGGAAAGAGCAGCGTGTAAACACTGAATTGCAGGCTGAGGGTGGATAAACACTTCATCATTGCTAAATCACAGGCTGACGATGGAGGCCCCAGAGGGAGGCATGGCTGCAATGGAGGGAGGAAACCTCACACTGCATCTGATGGTTAATGTTATGTGTCAACCTGGTGCCCAGATATCTGGTCAGACATTCTGGGTGTTTCTGTGAGGGCACTTTGGGATGAAATTGACGTTGAAATCTGTAGACTGGGTAAAGCAGATTGCCTTCCCTGGTGTAGGTGGGCCTCATTCAATCAGCTGAAGGCCTAAATAGAACAAAAACTTGGACCGTCCCCCGAGTCTTTCTGAAGGAAATCAGATCCTCCTGCCTGATTTCCTTCAAACCAGGATAGTGGCCTTTCTTCTGCCTGCAAGACTTGAATGGCAACATTGGCTCCTCCTGGGTCTCCAGCTTGACTCTGACTTCCCTGCTACCTGACTTGTCAGCTTCCATAATTGCATAAGCCAATTCCTCATAATAAATCTCTTATGATAGAATCTGTCTATCCTATTGGGTCTATTTCTCTGGGGAACCCTGATGGTACACTGCAGTACCCTATGTGTATAAGCCAACAAGCAGTGGTAAAGCAAGAAAGTACCTTTCCCTTCAAAATGGAGAGTTTTTACAGAAATATGTGGACTTGGAGCAGATATTAGTTATTCCTTACATTTAGTATTATGGATCTTGGTTCAAGGAAAGGAACAAGTCAGGGGGACAAGGCATTGATGAACAGGGCAGTTGACAGCTCTTTTGCTCAGACCCCAGAAGTACTACCACCAGACTTCCATCACAGCCCCTGTGAATGCTCTGTTGACCATGCTGGTGACTGATGACCAGTCTGGAAGCTCTGCCTCCCTCCTGGCCCCGGGATGAAGACAGACGGGGAAAGAGCATGTGTCGCATGGAAAAGAATCTGCATAAAATGCAAAACCAAAGTAAAGAAAGACATTTCCTTTAGCCACATCTGGCTAAAGCTGTTTATCAATTCCAGCAAGGAGAATTTGGAAATTAATACAATTCCACCCCAGTACAGATTATTTATCTTTTAGTGTATATCATTATGATTGATAACTGTAATGATAATGGTGAGCGTGAATTGAATGATTGCTATGTTTCAGCTGCTGTGCTAAGTCCTTTCAGGATATCATCTCACCGAACCTTCCACTAAATGAAATAGATCCCATTATTATCCCATTGTACAGATGAGAAAACTGAGACCCAAAGAGATTCACTGACTTTACAAGATCACACAGCTATTAAGTGGCTCAGTCAAGGTTTCACCCAGGCAATGTGACATTAGAACCTCTATGCTCTTAATCTAATTCCAGAGGGTGAATGTGGTCATTCTCATCTGGTTCTTCTGGCTGGGTTCATAAAGTTAAAGAGCCGTCTTCAGTTCTTGAATAAGGTGGCCCCCAGCTGACAACTGCAGTCAAGATTTGAGTGTCCAGACTGGACTGAGGAGGTGCACAGCTTGCCTATTAAATGCTGCCTTAGCCAAGCTTGTCCCCAGCCAGGTGAGTCACCTTTTCAGATGGCAGTACCCACTCACAGTAACATTTGCTGCTTCTTAGGATATCAGCATTGTGATCAAACCACCTTTAAGTAGACAGGCTTTGGTTTCAAATTCTTGTTGTGTTCCTTAAGCTGTGTAGTCATGGGTAAGTGACCTAAACTTTTACAGCCCCAATCTTTGTTATCTGTCCAGCAAGGCTTCTAACACCATCTCATAGATCATTGTGAGGACTATTTAAATATGGCTCAAGCATTGCACACTGCCTGGCGCTTAGACGGTACTCAATGAATGTTCATCTCCTAGAGCAAGAGCTACCTTCTTGGTCCTTGCCTCAGATTTGGAGACATCTTAGGGTTTTTTTCAGTGTGTATGAATAGAATTCTTCAATCAAGCAGACATTGTTGAGCGCAAATATGATGGTGCAAATATGATGCTAAGCACAGTGAATTAGGCCTCTGCTTCCCAAATGTCCCTGGCTCTTGAGGTGGGGTCAGCACAGCGGGTTCCTGGTTTGTTACTGTTTTGTTCATCCTTGGAGTGGGCTTACAGGGAAGGCTGGAAGCTTTGAAGAAACAGACTCAGATGGAGTCTGCGGTGTACACTTAGGGATTGGAGTATGAGTTCTCCAAGCTCATGGCAGAGATGCATGCACGGGCTTGATTGTGTGGGCTGGTATCTCACACCCCAGGGTGTGACTTTTGAGAAAGACCTTCCTAGTATGCAGGAAAAAGAGTTATAGACTTCTGCAACTTGGAGATGGCAAGGATGGTGTTTTCTTCAGTAGTAGGAAGGAAGCATCAGGATAAAAAAGTTTCTGTAGTTCCTGATTGCCATTTTACTTTCTCTCCTGCTTATTATTTCATAAGGCTCTAAAGGGATGTGGCAGACTCTTGACTCCTCCATGAAGTGGAGACAGGCCAGCACCTGCTATGAGGGCTGCCTGGATGACTTGTGGTTGTGTCAAAGGTGTTTGCTCAAGAATAAGCTGTTTGCTCTTCATCCTGACATCTGCTAAGCCCAGGTGCTGGAGCTATTTTTGGTAGTTGACTTCAGGGATTACTTTCTGCTATCCCCAAGCAGATATCTTAAGCCTATAATTGCTGTGAACCTCTGTGTGTTTATGTGCGTGTGCACGCGTACTGGGATGCATGTGTGCTTCATAAGCTTGCTCATTGATAATAAGCCAGATTTAGAGTCTTAAAAAACTCCCTATCTGATGTTCCACACTTTCTTATGACCACTAGTTCCTCTTTAACCACCAGGGGATAAAGTCTTTGAGGAAGAGAATGGTTCTGAGCAATGCCTGGTCTAATTGCTCTTCTGATTGTACTTGGCTCTCGGGGTTCCTAGGGTGAACAGGCAGACTGTAGAGGAGCCGAAGGAGCATCTGGAAAGGACATCTTGCAGTTTTGCACTTCTTCTAATGCCAGAGTTCTTCTGCTTTAGAAATGAACCATAAGACAAGTCATAAGCCAGGCCAAGAAGGGAAAAATAGCTGGAAAATAAGGAAAATTGAAAAAGAAAGTAGATTTTTTTTTTTTTTTTTACCTGAGACAGAGCCTTGCTCTGTCACCCAGGCTGGAGTGCAGTGGTGCAATCATGGTTTGCTGCAGACTTGAACTCCTGGCGTTAAGTGATCCCCTGCCTCAGCCTCCCAAAGTGCTGCGATTACAGGCACAAGCTCCTGCATCTGGCTGAAAGTAGATTTAAATAATTAAAGTACATGTTTTCCAGTTAGATACGAGAAAGAATTTTCTCCCAGCAGGCTCAGAAATCATAAATGTGATCCTAAGGAAGTGTAAGGCCCCTTCTAAAAGATGCTATTAACAGCAGCAGCAGCAGCAGCAGCAGCAACAACCATGACATTTTAAAAGATCTTACCTCATACCAGGCACAGTGCTCAAGCCAATACTGAATGATTCATTTAGTGGTTATTGTGTCTCTATCATATATGCAGACTCAACCCCATTGTAATCTTATGGAAATGGAGGCTCATGCTTTAAGCCCCTGGCTCGAAATCACAAAGGGGTGCATGGTGGCACCAAGCTTCAAATGCAGGTCTGACTCCAAATCCCTAGATGATTGTTTTCTTTCTCTGATTTTGATTAATAGGCTCCAAAGCAATGTCAGTGTGAGATAATTTGGGGGTGGAATCCATATTGCCTATTTTACAGAGTAGTTATCCAGATACATGAAATAGCCTGTGTGAAAGCACTTTAAGGAGCGTGCAATACTGTTCAAGTATAAAGCGGCATCATCATCATCGTCGTCATCGTCATCACCATCATCGGGGTCATTTAATTTCTCCAACTCTACCAGTGGATTCTTATGGTATTTCACGTATCCCATCACTAGGGGGAGGCAACACACAATGCATATAAGCAAACTTAGTTTTGGAAGGAAAGTGTATTTTTCTCTTAAGTGATGCTGAGAGATTTAAAATAAATAAGCAACGGTTTGTACTAGGGACTGACAGCCATTCCCATCAAGGTTCGATCTTGTGCTTTTGTTGAAGTGTTTCCCTGAAGGCATCTTTGTCTATCACAAATACTTTTGAACAGTGGGTATTGCCCAACAAATGAATGCATGATACTGAAAGCCTGACATCAACTTTTGTTTCATTGTACCTGCTTCTTGCCTTCTTTCCCCACAGTGATTCCGCCTGTGATCATTTCTGCTTTCTTTGAGATGCAGTTTTTCCTTTATTCTCCCGATTCCATTTTACTGTGTACCATGTTTGTTGGTCATCTGAGACACGGTAAGGCATGTTTCCAATCTCTCCTGTCCCTTAATGGTGCTGCCCTGGGGTATCTTTGGTTCCCACAGAATCTCTTCCTCAGTCTGGGGGGTCCCGAGATGATCTTCTTGGCTCTTGTATTCAGACCATTCGGACTCTTTTTTTTTTTTGGAGACAGAGTCTTGCTCTGTCACCCAGGCTGGAGTGCAATGGTGCAGTCTTGGCTCACTGCAACTTCTGTCTCCCAGGTTCAAGCAATTCTCCTGCCTCAGCCTCCCAAATAGCTGGGATTACAGGCACCCGCCACCACGCCCAGCTAATTTTTGTATTTTTAGTAGAGATGGGGTTTCACCATGTTGGCCAGGCTGGTCTCGAACTCCTGCCCTCGTGATCCGCCTGCCTTGGCTTCCCAAAGTGCTGGGATGACAGACATGAACCACCATGCCTGGCCCATTCTGACTCTTTCTACATCGTTCTCATTCACACTTTTCTTCCTGTGGTGGTGATGTCTTCTCTTTCCATCCTTGTAGAATTCCACATCTGCCTTCGTTTCCTTCCTGCTAGGTGGAAAGGATGTTGGACTAGGAATTCAAGTCCTGTGAGTACTTACAAGCTAGTTGGCCTTGAGATGCAGAAGGACCCCACTGAGCCTTTGTTTCAGGGGGAATTATAACTTCCATGTCTTCTTCCCAGGTAAAGGACTATTTTGTAGCCTAAATTAATCGGCCTAGGCTGTTCATGTAAAGTTATCTAAATAGTCCATCTTCTTTTCCATTTTGAGTATTTCTGTGGGTCAGTCCCAAGGTTCTCATAAAGAAGCCCTTTCTTATAGTGGCTCTACTGTTCCATCAGGTGCAAGCAATCCACAAGCCAAAGCAGATTTTGCTGTGGCTTCTCTGGAAACCAAAGCTTATATGGGGCTCTGTCTTAGTTCGTTAGGGCTGCTATAAGTAAGTACCATAGACTAGATGGTTTATAAAAAACAGACATGTGTTTCTAACAGCTCGCGGGTCTAGAAGTCTGAGGTCAGGGTGCAGCATGACCAGGTTCTGGCGAGGCCAGCCCTCTCCTGGGTTGCAGGCTGCTCAATTTTCTTTAGATCTTGGCATGGCGGGGAAGAGAGCAAGAGCGAGAGTGAGAACGAGAGGGACAACTCTCTGGGTCCCTTTTATAAGGGCGTTAATACCATTCACGAGGGCTCCTCTCACATGACCTGTTGTTTACCTCCTAAAGGCCCCACCTCCTAATACCATCACACTGGGGATTAGGATTTCTGTGTATGAATTTTAGGGACACAAACATTCACTCCGTAACAAGTTCTGTTGCCAAAGGGAAGCGCAGCTCTCTCACTTTTGTGTTGCCTTCTACTGGAAGGGCCCCAAAGCAGTGTTGCCTGAACCTCCATGAGCTAGAGTTCCCATTCCTCTTGGTTACTTCTCTCTCACCTACAGGGCTGGCTGGAGGTGGATTCCTGCAGTACCCCCCATACTTTCCTTTTTAATAACTTCTATTCTCCTTTAACAACCAAGGACCAAACCATTGTGCTCAACTCCCTCTTTCCTTAGGATGAGTGTTACCTTCTTACACCCTCTGAAAATAGACTATTTGCCAGGCCTGCCTTAATATTTTAAAGCCCATCAGGTGAAAAATCTTGAGTTCTTCCCAGGGGAATTTCCATGCATGTCTCCTGTTGTCAGGCCTGTCCCTGTGGCTCCTGAATGTATCTAAATCCCAGTGGTGGCCAATGGAGAGTTCTGGCTGAAGACAAGATCTCTCTGTTTTAGTTAAAAACAGTTCCATTGTTATAACTCTTCTCCTCTTGTCTTATCTTTCATGGCTCTGCTTCCTTCTTCAGCATTTCAACCTCAATTTCTTTCTTTCATTTAAAATACCACCATAAGCTGTTTAAAACTGAAGGTGTGTCAAAATGACACAGGATTTGCTTCAAGGGGCTCCCCTGGACAAATTTCAGATAACCTGAGAATCAACATTAGTCATAACAGTTATGAGTGATAACTCATTGCATTAAAAAGAACCTATGCATCTATATTTATACTACATAAAAGGGGAGGGGAGAAGGGAAACTCCTTCTTCGTAGAAGAAGGTCAATTAAATAGGAATGCTAGAATTACAAAAGCACCATTTTCATCTACCATGGTGGTTGAAATAATTATTATTGTCATATTATAATAATTATTTTTATTGTTTTTTATATTGTGTTAATTATTACATAGTAGTAGTTCAGGCAAGAATTATTAGTGGATTCTGAAACCACTGGCTGAACCATTGTTGGGGAAGAGGATGTTCACAGTCTCAAAGTATCATCCCACAGATCACTAACTAATTACAAAGCATCATCCCATAGATTACTAACTGATCACAAAGTATCATCCCACAGATTACTAACTGATCACAAAGCATCATCCCACAGATTACTAACTGATCACAAAGCATCATCCCACAGATTACTAACTGATCACAAAGCATCATCCCACAGATCACTAACTAATTACAAAGCATCATCCCATAGATTACTAACTGATCACAAAGTATCATCCCACAGATTACTAACTGATCACAAAGCATCATCCCACAGATCACTAACTGATTACAAAGCATCATCCCATAGATTACTAACTGATCACAAAGCATCATCCCATAGATTACTAACTGATCACAAAGCATCATCCCATAGATTACTAACTGATCACAAAGTATCATCCCATAGATTACTAACTGATCATAAAGCATCATCCTATAGATTACTAACTGATCACAAAGTATCATCCCATAGATTACTAACTGATCACAAAGCATCATCCCACAGATTACTAACTGATCACAAAGCATCATCCCACAGATTACTAACTGATCACAAAGTATCATCCCACAGATTACTAACTGATCACAAAGCATCATCCCACAGATCACTAACTGATCACAAAGCATCATCCCACAGATTACTAACTGATCACAAAGCATCATCCCACAGATTACTAACTGATCACAAAGCATCATCCCA
>CAUYLG010074460.1:0-11995 GCA_963573385.1 Cacajao melanocephalus | reverse complement strand
CTGCCGCCCCATCACCTGCTGCCCCACGTCGTGCACCTCTGTGGTCTGCAGGCCCTGCTGCTGGGCCACCACCTGCTGCCAGCCTGTGTCAGTGCAGTCCCCCTGCTGCCGGCCCCCCTGCGGCCAGCCGGCCCCTTGCAGTACCACCTGCAGGACCTCCTCCTGCTGCTGAGCAGTGCACTGACTGCGTGGAGCACGCAAGTCACCTTCTGAAAAAGCCACACTCCCATTTCTCTACCTAACAAACCTCCTGCCCCGAGCCTGCAAGATCCCACATCAATCAAGCTGGAACCGAGAACTGGGCTCAGCTATTAAAATCTCGGCCATTCTGCAGCCTTTGTAAAAGAAGCATTTTCCTTCCTCCCAGCTAAGATTCTGAGGCATGTTTACTTTCTAATAAATATTTGTTCTTTGGCCTTGCAAAAAGCTTTGGTTTTATTTACTCATTCTAATATTTTGTATTAAATGTATTTTTAATTTTAAAAAACGGACACATAATTGTACGTATTTATGGGGTGCAGCGTGATGTTTCCATACATGTATACATTTTGTAATAATCAAATCAGGGTGTTTAGCATATTTATCACCTCATACATTTATCATTTCTTAATGGTAAGAACATTTAAAATCTTCTCTGATAGCTGTTTTGAAATATATGATACAACGTTACTAACCATAGTTGCCCCTACTGTACGTTAAAGTACCAAAACATATCCCTCCTAACTACCTGTAACTTTGTACCTGTTGACCAGTCTCTCCCTACTGTCCCCTTCTCTCACCCTCCCCAGCCTCTGGTAACAACTATTCTACTCTCTACTTCTATGGGATCAACTTGTTTAAATTTCACCTAGGCACGAGGGCATGTGTTATTTGTCTTTCTGTGCCTGGTTAATTTCACTTAAGGTCCTCCAGGTTCATCCATGTTGCTGCACAAGACAATATTTCATTCTTTTTTTATGACTGATAGTATTTCATTGTGTGTGTATGTGAGTGTGTGTCACATTTTCTTTATCCGTTCATCCATTGACGGACACTTAGATTGTTTTGGTATGTTGGCTGTTGTCCATAGTGCTGCAGTAAACACGGAAATGTAGATATCTCTTCAACATACTGATTTCATTTCCTTTGGATATAGACTCAATAGTGGGATTGCTGGATCATAGGGTAGTTCTATTTTTAAATTTGGGGGGACCCTTCATACTGTTTTCCATAATGGCTATGCTACTTTGCATTCCCTACAGTCCTGTATGAGTTCCTTTTTTTCCACATCCACACCAGCATTTGTTATTTTTTTTTTTGTATTTTTGATAATAGCCTTTCTAATTGGGGTGATATGGTATCTCATTGTGGTTTTAATTTGCATTTCCTGATGATTGGTGATGTTGAGCACTTCTTCATATATGTGTTGGCCATTTCTATGTTTTCTTTTGAGAAATATCTATTCAGGTCTTTTACCTACTTTTAATTGAAATTATTATTCACTGTTGAGTTGTTCAAGTTTCTTGTATATTCTGGATATTAACACTAGTCAGATGTAAAGTTTGAAAATAATTTTTCCTATTCTCTAGGTTGTCTCTTCACTCTGTTGATTTGATTGTTTCCTTTGCTGTGCAGAAGGCTTTTAGTTTTACATAACCCCATTTGTCTACTTTCACTTTTGTTGCCTGTGCCTTTGAGGTCTTATCCCCACCAGAAAAAGCCATTGCCCAGACCAGTGCCATAAAATGTTTCATGTATGTTTTCTTCTAGTAGTTTTATTATTTGCAGTCTTATACTTAAGTATTTAATCCATTTTGGGTTGTCTTTAATACGTTGATAAATAGGGTCTAAATGTGCTGCTTGCCTACCATATGCAAGTCACAGGCTACATGGTATAAAATAGAAATTAAAATTGAATTTAAAATGTTCCCCTCCCCAAAAAACTTCTAGAGACATGAGTCAAATTCACCTAAAACTCATCTAAAAAGTAGAATATGAAAAAATAAAAGTACAATGTACTATGTGGTGTCAACACAGAAATCACTACTGGTTGGGGAAAATAAGAAAGATTTAAAAAAGAAGCTAACATTTTATACGGGTTAACATTGTGGTGCCCAGATTAGAGGGATGACATTCTCAGTAATATAAATAGTATGAGCAAACATATGGAGGGAGGGGACCATAGGGTGGTTCAGAGTACAGTTTGGCTGGGGTCACTGGATATATAGAAAGTGACCATGAAAGAAAGATTTGGAAATTTTGCATGCTTTGAATACCAGCCAAGCGAGTACATCATTAATGCAATAAGCACTAAGGAGCTGTTGAAAGTTTTGGGGAAGGAGAATGGCATAAAAAGTGCTGGGCATTGGGACAATTCTCATGATAGCTCCTTATAAAGACAGAGGTCAAAGGCCAGAGAAATAAGTCCTACAGAACTATGCAGAAACTAATCAGGAAGACATTGCCTTGATCCAAGTGATGTACAATAAGAGCTCAACTAAAATGTTACCCATGGAATAACAAAGACACAATGAGTATGGCAGATGCAGAAACCCAGAAAGTATATTAACATAGTTGAATGTGGGAAACGAAAAACAATTAGGAAGCAAATGTGACTTATTGCAATTACAAGTCTCTTGTCCAGACACTTAAAAGAACTTTAACATATTTATACTTATTTATTGTGTATTTAAAAATCACTATTCCATAGTGTAATCTGTTTACCATACACTATTTCTATTCTTGAGATTTTAGAAAAGAAAGACAAAGACAAAGAGCTTTACTAACATTAATTGATTCTGGAAAGCAGCATGGTATAAAATAAAAAGAACTGGTTTAGGAATGAGTGATAGGAGTTTTATACCCAGCTCTTCTGATTGTGTGCCGTGTGATAGGAACAAGTCGCTTAACCTCTTCAAATTGTAGCCATCCCCAGACTCAAGAGTATTCTAACATCAACCAATGTTAAGTGAAAATGAAAAGTGCTCCATACCATACCAGCAATGTTTCCATTTAGAACTTTGAAAGGAAATGGATCTATACTAAACTCTTTTCCTTGATTAATCCCTCCTATTGCTACTATACTGATTATTACACCAGAGCAATATATGAAACAAACAGATGGGGTCTTGCTTTCTGTATAAGCCTTTAGTGCTCTGGGCATAGTAGAAGTTAATAAATATGTGCTATTTATAAGAATGATGTCAGTTTTTACCCCTATAAAACTAAGTGGTGGAACAAGATAGTTTACTATGCTTTTGATCTCCAATATTCAGTAATTACATATAACCATTTTCAACTTGATACTTACAGTCACGGTTACCACATGACATGAACATCTTTACTGAAGCTGGCATGAATCACATTTTAATGTAACCCCAATTCTTGTACATACGAATACCACCACCTCATAAAAAGCTAACTATGTGTTTCTGTTCATGATTGGAAGGGAGAAATAAACCTACCCCAAGTAGAAATAATATGTTTTTTGACCAGCCTTTTTTCATTTACCTCATGTAACCCTAAAAACTCCCAGTGGAAAATCACATTGTTTCTTCTGCCAATGACCAAGAATTGTTTTAACTTTTATTTTGCTGAAATTTATCTTGATTTCTTTGCATTTATTATACTACACCTCTTGAAGTATATTTGGTCACCCATTTTCTAACCTGCCTTATAAAGCAGATAAAAGTATTTTCTAACTCTTGCTTTTTCTTTGATTGATTCCCCTTCCTAAATTCAGTTGCCATGCTCTTTGGCCTAATACCTTTTCACAGGATACATGGTTTAGCAACATAAAATGACATACATTAAAAGGAAATTCTGCCTTTGAGAAATTATATGCCAGATAATTCATATAGTAGTGATTTTTGTCTTTCATAGAGAAGTGTAAATTTTATTAAAATATTTTGCAGTCTTTTTCCAATTACTGAATATGAATTTTAGCCTCTCTTTTAGGAGACACTGGAATGAAACAGGTTTTGTTTTATATATCCTCCTGAGTGATCAATGTTTCCTCAAATACGAATGTGAAGTTTGGAGATATTACAGAAATTGGAAAAATTATATTTCAGGAGAAATCTATGAATTTCTATGAATGTAGAGTTTATCAGAGTTTCTATCTGTATAACAAGATTATATAGACAGAGTATAATCTTATTAGTCTAAAAATATAAAGACAGTCTTACATGAAGGACAATCATTGTTAACAATTCTTTTCTAGAGACTTGAGGTTTGGTGAATATGAGCCCCCAAATCACATCATCTTATGGGTGAGAGTCACCTTGTCAGATGATATACCCACAAGTGCAAAACTGAAGCCGAAGCTCAAGTGGAAATTATACCATTGTTTGGAAACAAAATGTTAACATTTTTACTAAGGACAAACACATTTGGCGAGCATTAGCTGAGCAATAAGGAAAAATCAATTTAGAGATATATTTAAAACAATTCAGCATTTGAACAATCAGAGGGCCCTAGAAAGGCTGGTTTAAAGACTAACAAGATAAAAATGCTGCTCACCACAAACAGAGGAATTGGCCAAGGCTTATAAAAAGCCCAAGGTGGAATAGGCAGCCATAACTCAGAAACTCCTCCAAGCAACCCAACCTTCAGACCAACTCCTAACACCATGGCCTGCTGTCAGAACACCTGCTCCGGATTTCCCAGCTGCTCCACCAGTGCAACCTGCGGCTCCAGCTGCTGCCAGCCAAGCTGCTGTCAGACCAGCTCCTGCGGAACCGGCTGTGGCATTGGTGGTAGCATTGGCTGTGGCCAGGAGGGCAGCTGTGGAGCAGTGAGCACCCGTATCAGGTGGTGCCGCCCAGACTGCCGTGCGGAGGGCACCTGTCTGCCTGCCTGCTGTGTGACGAGCTGCACACCCCCATCCTGCTGCCAGCTGCACCATGCCCAGGCCTCCTGCTGCCGCCCATCCTACTGTGGGCAGTCCTGCTGTCGCCCAGTTTGCTGCTGTTGCTCTGAGCCCACTTGTTGAAAACCTCCTTCTGATGGGAATCCTGTTAAGACGGCACTTTAAAACTAACCAAGTTAGAATCCTATCAAACTTCTGAACTCCAGTCCTATAACTGGGTTTGCAACCTCTCAGCACACAGTCACGTAAATTCCCTAGGATGTAAATGCATTTACAATGCAAGACCATTCCTAAACCTGGATGTCAGTCAAAGTCCTACAACGTGAAAAGAGTTGCATAACATTTTACTATAAATATCGTCTGAAATATTTCAATGGTTGTTGTGACTTAGATTTAATAAAATTTTTTATCCTTTCAGTGATGAAGTCGTTGTTAGAACTTTCTTGGTTTGGAATTTGTTAAAGATATTGGGGCACTGGGATTTTTCAAAATATCAACATGGCATGGCACTGTGGTTTTTCTGTATTTTTGCTCTTTTAATGATGATCTTTAAAAGTAATTTTCCTTTGTTTTACCATCAAATGGTCCAATACTTTTGCAACCAAGGCATATGATTAAAGGAACATGACAACTCTTAGGAACTGTTTCCTAAGGTCCTCACATATGCGAGGTGGTGGGCTGGGTATTCCAACTGATTGATTTTATAAAAAGGAATTTCATGTCATTCAGCTTCTTGAGGTTTTGTCAAATCTATTCATCCATTCATTCATACAGGAGGCTGTGTACAATTATTTCTATCGACTAAGATATAAAAAAGCATAACACAAATTGTGAAAGATCACAAACACAAGATTATAGGGTAATAGCACATAACAAATATATACATTTTCATTCAAGGTCCTGGGTTCATAATCTCATAGCCTTTGTTATGATGTTAGGGCACTTCAGACTTCAGAAGCAGGCTTCAGAAAACAGAATCTCTCTGTGTCTTTATCTCTGTTTCTGTCTCTCTCTCTCACACACACACACACACACACACACATTCTCCTCCCCTCTTTTTACCTGCTCCTTTTACTCTTCAAGGCAAGAGTCTTCCCCCACTGTTTTTGGCATTGTCCATCAAGATATTCTCCTACCTACCTTGTCTGATTGTAGGTCATAAGATTCCCCATTTCAGAAGAGGTTCTGCCCCATGCCCTGAAGGAAGGAAGGCTGCACAGAGAGACCAAGAAGGATCTGAACAGACAGGCTTTACTAGGTTTCACCACTCACTCTACTAGCATTAGATCATACCTTTTTTGTCCAATCATGTTTCTAATGGTTGTCCATCATGCCTATCCACTGAAGTCTCCATAAAATGTCAAAAAAAAAAAAACCCACAGAGTTTGAGGAGCTTCCAGATAGCTGAATATGTGTGGCGGGTCCTGGAAGGTGCTGTGCCCAGAAAGGGTATGAAAGCTCTTCCCCCCACCGCCATACCTCACCCTATGCATCACTTCCTCTATACCTTTTGTAATTTCTTTATTATAAACCAATAAGCTAAGTGTTTCCCTGAGTTCTGGGAGCCACTCTAGCACATTAATCAAACTTAAGGAGGGGGTCGTGGAATTCCCAGTTCATGACTGGTCTATCAGAAGCACAGGCAAAACAACCTGGAGCCTGTGCTTGGCATTGGAAGTAGGGGGCAGTCTTACAGGACTAAGCCCTCGCCCTATAAAACCTGACACTATTGCCACGTAAATAGCGTTGGAATAGATCTGGAGTGGAGAACACACAGCTGGTATCTGCCGCAGAATTTATCTCCTTGCTTATTGATGGGGAGAAACACCCACACATTTGGCTACAGAAGTTTTCTGTGTTGATTGTCATTGAGGGAGAGAATAGAAAAAACATTTGACTGTGGTTTTTTTCCCACCCAATAGCATAAGATGTAAAAGTTATTTTTACATGAAACATAATAGCCTAAGATGTAAAAGCCATTTTTTACATTTTATGCTATTGGGTAGAAAAACAAAAAGCTAAAGACTCCTGAGTTCTAGTCCCAGTGTTGTAACTAACTATCCATGAATCCTTGAACAAGCCCCTTCACTTGCCTGGGTACCTATTTCTAACTTGGAAAATGAGAGAACTGAGTCATTACTGACAATATCCTTCCAGGCATAAGAGAGTAGATAATTTCCTAAACAGGTGACACATTGACTAGTAATTGCTTCAGATGCTCAAAAAGGAAAAAATATAGAGCAATCAAATAATGTTGTATGGATTATCAACATTTTGCAAGTTTATAAAGCCACATTGGAATATTAAATGAATTGAGATACCTTGCAATAAAGAAAGCTCTATAACCAGTGGCTGGGCTTAGTGGTTCACAGCTATCATCCCAGCACTTTCGGAGGTTGAGGTGGGTGGATCACCTGAGGACATGAGTTTGAGACCAGCATGGCAAACAGGGAAACTCCATCTCTACTAAAAATACAAAAATTAGCCAGGTGTTATGGCAGGCACCTGGGGTCTTAGCTACTTGGGAGGCTGAGGCAGGAGAATTGCCGCAATCCAGGAGGTGGAGGTTGCAGTGAAACAAGATCATGCCACTGCATTATACCCTGGGCGACAGAGTGAGAGTCTGTCTCAAAAAGAAAAAAGGAAAGAAAGAAAGAAAAGAAAAAAAAAACTCTATAACCATCACTCCCAAACTAACCTAGCTGGAAAACTCTCTATTTTTATATTACCTGTTAACATCCTGTAACACCAATACTCAAAATATACTTTGAAAAATGATGAAAGGGAGTATCAACTGATAATTTTATAATACCTGTGCAATCTTCTTGTATATTGTGAAGCAGAAAGTACATTTTCACTGCAAGGATGAATTTAAATGAGTGTGGCTATATGCTATCACATTCTTATTCTAATTTTCAAAAAGAGCTCTAGAATGAAGCAAGCATTAAATAAAAGACATATAGTGAGACTTTCATTCCAAGGTATAAAATCTTTGGTCATCAAATCAAAGTGGTGAGCCAGTGACTGGGGATAGAGGGGTATGGGAAGTGATTGCCTAAAGGTTATGTGGGGTTCTTCTGGAATGGAAAAGTTCATTATTATTATTATTATTATTATTATTACTGTGTAATTACACTTCAAGTTCTGGGGTACATGTGCAGAACGTGCTGGTTTGTTACATAGGTATACACATGGCATGGTGGTTTACTGCATCCCATCAACTCATCATCTATGTTAGGATTTCTCCTAATGCTATCCCTCCCCTAGCCCCCATCCTCCGACAGGCCCCAGTGTGTGATGTTTCCCTTCCTGTGTCCATGTGTTCTCATTGTTCAACTCCCACTTATGAGTGAGAAAGTGCAGTGTTTGGTTTTCTGTTCTTGTGTCAATTTGCTGAGAATGATGGTTTCCGGCTTTATCTATATCCCTGCAAAGGACATGAACTCATTCTTTTTTATGGCTGCATAGTATTCCATGGTGTATATGTGCCACATTTTCTTTATCCAGTCTATCTTTGATGACCACTTGGATTGGTTCCAAGTCTTTGCTATTGTGAACAGTGCCACAATAAACATACATGTGCATGTGTCTTTATAGTAGAATGATTTATAATCCTTTGGGTATATACCCAGCAATGGGATTGCTGGGTCTAATGGCATTTCTGGCTCTAGATCCTTGGGGAATTGCCACACTGTCTTCCACAATGGTTGAACTAATTCACACTCCAAAAGTAGAGAGAGATGATGTGGCACAGCATTATGAATACACTAAATGTCACTCCATTTTTAAAATGGTTAAGTACAGATTATGTGAATTGCACTTCAATTTTAAAAAATCAAAGAACAGGACCTCTGCTAGCACAACTTTACAAGAATTAGGAAAAGGCACCACTTTGGGGTAGATACAAACAGAGGAGTGCACAGCTTGTTGAGCCTCCAGCTTAATATAAAAAATAATGTGCTCCTTCCTCTGAGTGGACAAAGCCACAGAGCCCCACATCAGGGCACGATCTGTACATCTATACTCAATGGCCCTACAATGTGTTCAGCATTTTATTCCCCTCATTTAGAGCTCTGTCGTCTCCTGTCAGGATGAGAGGGTTTAGATTTAATGTACCTTTTATGTACCTTTTAATTAAAAGGACTTTGGCTCAGCAGCACCCACAGAAAAGCCTGGTTGGCATTCAGGAGGGAAGAGATAGATCATGTGACTTGGCTTAAGATAAACATTGGGGGTAAGAGGAAGTCCTTGAAGTTTATGTGTTGTCCACTCTAGATCACTAGGATGGAAGCCCAGAGCAGAAGCACAGAAGCCCTACGTAGGAATGCTGTATTCATTTGACTGGTACATCAATATATTTTATTTCTCGAGAATCTAAGTAAGGCAGTCACAGCTGAATTAGAGAACTAGTAAAATGGAGATGAAGATATTGGGAGAACCCCCAGAACTTGTAACTCGGAAAGCAGAACCATGATATCTTAAAGAAAAATAATTTCAAACATTAGTATCCGTGTTAAACAAAAGTCCAATGTTCAAGAATAACAGACAAATATATTCTTTCTTCACATGGTACTGGAATGGCCTGGAGCCCATAACTTAAATGAAGTAATAAAAGCCAGAGGTAATAACCACAGTAATAAGAAATGTGGTATGTACACACAACGGAATACTATTCACTCTATAAAAAGAAGAAAATTCTGTCACACATTACAACATGCCTAAGCTTGGAGGACATTATGTAAAGTGAAATAAAATAAATTTCATTTTCTTGATTTACTTAGAGGAGGTAAGGGAATATTCGGATTAGTCTTCATTCTGTGGCATAGGAATCAAATTCTCAAGTAAGTGTCATATCTTAAATTTTGCACTGAGGAAGATGTTGAAAACAGTGCCACAGTAAAAAAGCCCACAAAGGGAGAACTGATATGCAACGCCACTGTCTCCAGGACCCTTGTCAATAACATATTTCAAGTCCTCAGATAGCTAAGACTTTTGCAAAGGGAGACACGTCTTTGCAGTGTCAAGGATTCTGCTAAATTTAGATCTGAATTAAATAGCTCCTAAGATTATCATGACACACCCACACATTTCAAGCATCCAACAGAAAACAAATTAGCTAATTAAATAATCTGTGATGTAGCTTTGCTTAAGAAGAAGCAAGGAATTCACAAAGAATCATCTTTTAAACCAAATTTGATGTGGGATTTGAAAATATGTCTTAGTTCTGACTCAGAAAGAGTTATGATATAAACTCAAAGCTGTCATTTCTAGAGGAGCAGAACTACCACTTGGTGCTCTGGTTCAAAACCCAAGAGTAGCACTGTAGCTTGCATTTCTCTGTAACAGAGCCCATACTCCATGGAAGCCTGGCCACCTTTTATTGCATCTAAACAAAACCTTTATCTTCACCATCATCAGCTGTCTCATTCAAATTATATAAACTTTCTAGTTAACTGGATTAGTCTCTTACATCTACAATAAACTGCATACAGCAGATTGAACACACAGTAGTAAATCACATACTCCAGTATTGATAAAAGTATAAATTTATGCAGTTTAAAAAACATCTAAATCTATAGAACATCGTAAGATAAAAGATGAGACAAAGTTACAAGTCAAGTAGGTTAATTTTTTAGCACTTGATATTTTCTTGAAGTGGCCTTATTATGCTGTCAACAAAATAATATCTCCAGGAATGTCTCTAGTAAACAGTGTTATTGCTTACCCTAAGCTCTCCCTTCCTTCCTTTGACTCTCAAAAAAGTCTGTAAGTAAGGAAGCCAAGTTTTACATCTTGCTTTCACCCTTAGAATTTCCTTAGAATGACTGCTTACGTTAAAAAAAAAAAAAGAATGAATGAAAGAACAAAAGAAAGAAAGGAAAGAAAGAAGAAAGGAAGGAAGGAAGGGAAGAAGGAAGGAAGGAAAAAAAGAATTGACTACAGTTTTAAAGAGTTTAGTCTGGAATCACATGGTGTGGATTCAAACTTCAGATTCACTAGATATTAATGTGAACTTGGGTAAGTTACTTGTGGCTCAGTTTTCTCAATGGATGATGGGAGTGGCAATGATACATAGTCCATAGATTGCTGTAAAAATTCAGCAAATTGATACATGCAAAGTACTTGGAACCATTTAGGCACACAATCATTGATGGAAAAATGTTATCAATAACGGTTAATGCAAATCTCCCAGGCCCAAGAAGGCATCCCTTTCTGGCCAGCTGAATATAGCCTTGCTTTACAGTCAAAGTGAAGATAAAGAAGGTGACAAGGAGCCGCAGTTAAAATTGGAAGGAATTAAACTGTCATGTGAGACCCAATAACCCAGCTGTAAGGGTCAACAATATTGAGTAATATTGACAGTCCTTAAACATGAGGCATCAGTCAGTTATTCCTTGACAAAGAGAAAATTTTAACAAACATGCGGAGTTAGGGATTATATTCCTAATTAATGCCAGTGACTACTTGACCAAGGTGAAGAAGCCTAATTGCATAGCAAATAAAATCAATTTTTAAAGGCTTTCAGAAGGTTCAACAAATAACTCAGGGAAAGGCCAATTATCATTCAGAGACAAATTATCAAACACAAACAAGGAAGAGACTTCAGGAATTATGTAAACAGTAGCTGGCCAAGGCTTATAAAAGGCCCAGTGTGGCAGCCATCACCAAAACTCAAAAGCTCCTCCAAGCAACCCAACCTTCAGACCAACTCCAGACATCATGGCCTGCTGTCAGAACACCTGCTGCGGATTTCCCAGCTGCTCCACCGGTGTAACCTGTGGCTCCAGCTGCTGTCAGCCAAGCTGCTGTCAGACCAGCTGCTGCCAGCCAAGCTGCTGCCAGACCAGCTTCTGCGGATTTCCCAGCTGCTCCACCGGTGGGACCTGTGGCTCCAGCTGCTGCCAGCCAAGCTGCTGTCAGACCAGCTGCTGCCAGCCAAGCTGCTGCCAGACTAGCTCCTGTGGAACTGGCTGTGGCATTGGCGGTGGCCAGGAGGGTGGCAGCGGAGCTGTGAGCACCCGTATCAGGTGGTGCCGCCCAGATTGCCGGGTGGACGGCACCTGCCTGCCCCCCTGCTGTGTGGTGAGCTGCACGCCCCCATCCTGCTGCCAGCTGCACCATGCCCAGGCCTCCTGCTGCCGCCCA